>PVHP010007058.1:14118-58289 GCA_004024765.1 Zapus hudsonius | reverse complement strand
TTCCTCTTTTTCTTAAAGCCTTTCATGTTCATTTACTTAAAAACATACTAATTTGACATTAATTTCTCTGAACCCATCCAATTTGAAGCCTGCAGTGTCTGTTTAAAGTAATTCCAGCTTGGTGTAATCACTGAAGGTTCTTAAAAGCCAAATTTTTAAAATAAATGATGTATGCTCTTTTTAAGAAGCTTAGAGAATAATGTGCATATGTAGTATGATGCTATTTATATAAGTAAATACTTGTGGTTTTATCTGCTCAGAGGCTGGGAAGGCAGGTCTACCTCTAGGGAATGGTGGCTATGTCTTATTGTCACTTTCTTCTCTGAATATTATCATACTGTGTGACTGTTGTTCTGAAAGCAAGCATTATTTTTATGACAAATTTGTTAAAAATAGAGCCCACTGATCATTATACTTCAAATATTTTGACAGGCTGTCACAGTTGGCAGATAGAAAGGAACTTCATATTTTCATGACTTACTGGTTTCTAATTATGAGTTCCCCTTGCATAGTAGGAGAGGAGAGGAGAGGAGAGGAGAGGGGAGAGAGAGAGAGAGAGAGAGAGAGAGAGAGAGAGAGAGAGAGAGAGAGAGAGAGAGAGAGAGAGAGAGAGATACATGTCCTTTGAGGGGTTAGTAGCAATCCACTAGGATTTAGAGGAGATTTCATTTTTTAAATTCTCTAGTTTCAATTGAGCTTTTTCCTTGTTCCTTCATTTCTATGTATCTCTTACTCTATCAACCCCTGTGATCTGACCCCTGTGATCAGATCTAAGCATTCCAGATTTAGCTCTGGTACCCATAAAGACATGTCACTTACAGGAAAAGTCTCCAAGAGTTTATTCTTCCTTATGAACCCTCCAAGGTCTCTGTACCATCATTTTGTGTCATCTTAAAGTGAATTGTGCCCAGGCAGCAGATGCCATCTATTCTAATAGCACAGACTTGTTTTTAGCAATGTTCACATATTCCTGTTTTTAAACCAAGATTATCTAATCCATCAGTACCAACTGCCAAAGAGAAGAAATACCAACCACAAATTTCCCAGGATCAGATTTCTCCTGTGTCATTTTAGCAGGGGCCAGGGTGTCATAAATCACATTTGTGACCATTCCTGAAACCCAGTCTTCTTACTGGTTTCTAACAGAATGGTCCAAGCAACCTTATTTCTTTGCTGAGTCAAAACTGGAATCTCTCCAGTACTCTACTGCATTGACGTTTGGTAAGTTACTAAGACCTACTTGAGTCTCGCTTTTGCCTCCTGCATGATACCTACTACCTTGAGTCCCTGAAGGATGATATGAAGGGGACATGTGAAAGCATCTAGAAGAGTTTTTTTTTTTTACCTGTAGATACATAGTTGTCTTTTTAATGTCCTAGTGGGTTAATACAAATCCAGTAGGCAATCATGTAGTGTGACATGGGGCAGTATTTTATTGTCTGAGAAAGACCCCAAGTGACTAGAATCTAAACCAGATGCACTTACATAATGACTGCAGATATTTTACAGTCAAAGGAAGCTTAAAACTAAGGATTAGACTGGAGCAAACATAGAAGCACATCTGCTTTGTAATGCCTCTGCTATAGCTTTGCTTATGTCATTAGGTTATAGTATTGGGGGATAAGGAAAGAAACGAGCTCTTGTTTTTGACATCAAATCACTTTAAAAGTCTAAATGAGAGTCATGTAACATTGTTTCAATTTTATTACAATGCACTTCAGGGAATGAATTTGATTTTCTGAAATATTTCAACAGGAATAGCATTATTATTCCCTTTCCAAGGTTCTGGCTATATTGAATTACACATCAGCATATAATGTTACCAAATTTTATTTTCATATAATATATTATCCCTCTGAAATCAATACCTGGAACATTTAATTCCTGTAAATGGGAATGTGCTTATTAAAATGCATAGGATGTAAAATAAAGCAATGACTAACCAATCTGTATTGTGCAATGCCACCCTTTGCTCTTCAACATGGGTGCACATTATTTGGATCACACTATCCCAGAAATTAAAGATGGAAAAACACTGCTTCACTGACTAAAGCATTTCTCAGAAAAATAATATAATTCAAGGCTGATATACAATATTTTAAGCTATGGGAATGAATCTGATTTATGCTTTACTATGCACTAAGAGATCCTTTCTCTTCTTTTCTGAGTGCTGCTCAGAGTTTCACAAGTGACTCAGGAAGAAATATGGGCTATTGGCCTGCTGGTGTCCAAAGTAGAGTGAGAATTTCTCTGGCAGCCACTCAGGGACTACTCCTGGTAGAGACATGACTAAATCGTATCTGAGACATGTATAACCCACAGCTCCGGGCTCTCGTTAAAAGAACTACAGGTCCTAATGTTATGAATGTATAATGTATGTTTTGTAAAATATCTCAAAAAAAATCTCGACTTTTTAAAGAACAATCTAAACTCAGGCTGGAAGCTGACATGCCAAATTTCAGTGGGCATAATTTGAAATGGATGAGAAATTATCACAGGTGTTAGCCAGTCCAAATGGAGCACACTAGTAAAGAACCCAAGCTCTCACGGGGAACTCAAAAGATGCTTGATGGAGTGTGTTGATGCCTGCCAAATAGCATCTGTCCTCAAAATGCCTGCCTTGGCAGCCTCATGCCAATGTTTAAAACTTATCTGAATTTTAGTCAAAGAAAAAAATAGGCTGGCATACTGAAGGAATGTTATTTGCAATTATCAAAACCCACAGATTTATATTGTGACTAATTAATTTTTGATCAAGGACATCTGTTTTGGTAAAGAAACATAAAGAAGTCATCAGCTCTTAACACTTCTTTCTGTCATTTAACAACCCTTAGGAGGAAATATCCAGTTCAAGACATAATTTATTTTTATTGTTATGAAACCTAGTATTCATCACTCTGCTGATGCACTTAGAGAGAAAACTTTATAACTGTCAGAGGTATCTTTATAAGAAACCGTTCTTTTTCTGAAATTACATGTTGATAGCTTTGGCTACTGTCACCATTGGGGCCTGAGACCTCTTTGTCCATGGGCTGTAGGTTAGAAACCTCCAATTTGTGTGTCACTCTGCCACACCTAATACCAGGGGTGGTTGGTCCCCAAGCACCTCTGTTGGCCACATCCCTCACATGCTGAAAGCAGGGCCAAGAACTGGGGCTTCAGTATTGGCCACTTCCACTGTCCAGCCCCACACACTCCAGATGCTCTTGAAGCCCTAGTCCTGGTAGAATTCACTGGACAAGTGAAGCCTGGCCAACTTGTGTGAGGTGTTGTCTTTCTTCCTTTTTTTTTTTAAGTTACCCAACAAACAAAGACACTAATCTTGCTTGTCTCATAAGACTGTACTGAGTATTAAGTTTTCATAGTGCTAGAATCAACCCATGGATCTGGTAACCACTCAAGAACTTGTGACTGTAAAGGCAGTGCTGGGACCTTGGTTCTGGGTAAAAAAGTCTAGTGGATCATGGTTTGTTGACCCATGTGACTACAAATTTCACATTTTTATAGAGATTTCCTTCTTCTGGACTACTCTGTTCCCTTCCTGCACTCCCAGGTGAACTTCTGCAATACAGTGTCTATCTGTGGTTTATCTGTGGACCACTGTCTCCCATGTAACTTCTGTAGTCTGGTTGACCCCAGCTTACTCTTTGCCACCAAGAAACCAACACTTTTTGGAACTATGTGAGTTACAACAGCAGGCAAGAGTGCCATTAATTTTTTTCCCTCAGCTTCTCTCTGAATAGATAAATGTTTATGATACTAACAAACTTTAGAAAGTCATCCATTGGGAATTACACTTTAAATCTTAGAAAAATACACATTTTTTTTCTAAGCAGGTCAGCTTTCAAGGTTAATGCCTAAAAAGATAATGCTTTAGGGTAGGGTTGCATGTCAGTGGAGAAGCATTTGCCTAGCCTCTGGGAGGTCCTGGGTTTGATCTCCAACACCATGAAACAAAAAGAAAACCTGAGAAGTTTATATTGGTTTCATAGGTGACAACATACTTTTTCTTTTGATTTTTTTTGTTTAATTATTTTTATACTAGTAAAAATCTAAGACAACAAACATTCCAAATGATCCAGAAAAGCTAACCTTTCCCATATTGGTTGCTATACAGATTATTATACTTGATGAAGTATATAGAAATATCTATATTACATTCTGATTAAAAAATATGTGTGAAGTGTATTGGTATATATTTTTGCCCTGGCATATTGTGTTCTATGTTCTTTAATAATATTTTTACTGAGGATCAGGATGCTATAGCAACTATAATATTTTTTCATGAAATTCAAATCATACTTTTTAAACAGCCGTAGACATTATATACATCAAGTAAGATTTGTGTTGTTATAGCTGAGAAATTTAATATTTACAAAAAGCTTTTATTCACCATTTTTAATTGTTGGCTCTTTCAACTTGAACCTGAGTGGATGGATATAATATTTAGGTTTATAACCATTTTAAATACTAACTTCTTTTTAAAATTGAGAACAATGGCAAATAAACTTCTAGAATACATAGCATGTCTATCCTGCCAACAAGGTTAAAATTTGATGTTACATAGATGGTGTGTATAAATCTATCCACATACCATTGTGCCTGAAGTAGCCATTTTAATTATATAAAAACAAATAAAATGTCACTTATTTTCATTATACTATTAAAAGCATAATTTTTATTTTTATGGGGAGAGAAAAAAATTCAGATCTTTGCAAATTCATAACAACTCTTTCCCACAGCTGAACAGATTAGGTATTTGCTTTTGGTTGCTGGTGATTTTTAAATGCAGAATCAATTAATTAAAATTATTTTACACTTGGAATAATTATTTTTGGATGCCTTTATGCCTCTTCATTTCTATTCTGAACATTAAAGATGGGTTCCATTTAGGGGTGGAAATTCCACTAGCCATGAACTCTGAAGACCACTGTGCCTTCAAAGGCAAGAGAAGAAAAATCAGCTGTTCTAAAAAGCCCCAGATTCCAGCCTTAGAGCAAATCATGGGGCTTCAGGGTCAGAAATGTAAATTCTGAGCCTCCACAGGCCATGACTGTGTTGAACAGAGGTGCTAGTTTGTTATGAAGAATCATGTGCAAACATTTGCTTCAATAAGATTTTCTTGGGATGGTTTACCCTTGAATGAACTTGTCAAAGCACTGTGCTTCACGTAAGTTTCTGAAGTTCAAAAATGAAAAGCCAGTAAGTCCATCTCACTTTTTTCCAGAATAAGTAGCAATGGTCTGATGCGTAGAAAAGCCCAGAGGATTGGTAGTCAGGTGACCCCTGTGTTTCAGCTCCTGCTTCTGTCTGCATGGGATAGATCCCTTGACCTTGAATTGCTGTGATAATTTGTAAAATGAGGGACTTCACAGGAGATAGTCTCTAAGACCCTATTTTAGATATCTTTTTTTTTTCATCTAAATCCATTTAAACATTAATGGATGGCAGGAAGGGAAGCAGATGACCTTCATGTAAGTGCTTTAAAAATCATTTTCTACTTTTCCTCATTATTACTTGGGAGGATTTTTGAACCTGAAGATATGGCTCAAGCAGAAATAAATAAAGTTCAATCCACAAAATATGACACTTTAAGTTGCTCATAAACAAAATAACACAATGACCACGATTGTTCAAAATACTTTCTTTTCAGAAAACTATTAATTCAAAAATTATGTGGTTAAATAATGAAACTAATTCTCTGTACTGTAAAACTATCAAATTTTCTAAGACTAGTCCAGGAATCAGGGAAAAAAAAAAGGAATCAGTAAATGTGGTTTTTTAAAACTTCACCATCAAAGTTACCAGGTATAGTCACAGTAATAACTAGCAAATAAATATCTTTTATTTGCTATGCTATGTGGTTTTGGAAATTTTAGGCTTTTTTTTTTGGTAATAAAGAAAACCCAAACCACATAACTTCTGAAATAGATGCATTGACAGCTGAATTATCAATTCTAGAGGTAAAAATGCATGCCCTCCTAATGGCCACCTGGTTAACCTCCACTGGGTATGTTTTCAGGGATTGCCCTGGTCTATGCCTTTAGGCAGCTGCCCCTCAAGCTCTGCTCTCCTGGGAAAAATCTGTGCCTCTCATCTCACCCTCTTTTACCCTCTTCAAAGGACCATAACCTACCTCTGTTTTAACTCTTGAGGCTTTGTCTCTATGACACATTTTCTGTTTAGCTCTTTCACTGTCTGTGTCTTCTGGACTATACTGGCAAAGAGAGGCTTTGTTATCAAGACTATAGATAGACAGCATGGTGCTGAGGAGCCCACTCTAAGCAATAGCAAGTTGTGTTGTTCGGAAGAGTCCCTCAGTATAGAAGACTGAACACACTTCTACACTGGAAAACTGGAGGTTGTGTTCCATCATTGGGAAAGACCTCAAACTGCCCAGTGGAACCATCACATTAGAATGTCAGCCAAAGCTCAGATGTGGAGCTTTGGGATTCAGACAGAGGAGTTTGGTCTGTAGAACTCCATGATATTCATAGCACAGTTCGCTTTTCTCAGCTGACTCATTTCTTGTTTATTTATCTTAGTCAATCCTCTGATCATAAGTGACTTCAGTGATCGTACTGAAGCTTTGAAAATGGGCACATAATTGTGAAAAACATTAAATTTCATAATAAATTCATTTCCATGTAATACATTCAATTTTCTTTAATCCAAAGCAATTCTACAGTTTTTCTCCAATGTACTACATTGAGTCCCTCATTCCAGACAATATCTGTTTTGAGAACATTACATGAAAAACAAGAGCAGCAATGTGACCTGTTTAGTATACAGCTGTGGTAGTTTGAATAATGTCCCCCAATAGATTTAAAAGTTTATTATAATTGTAAATTGTCTCCAGCCAGTTCTGGCTGGAGGAGGTGTGTCTCCTTGGCCAGATCCTAGGGTTCAGCCCTAAGGTGTGTCTGGGTGGGTCTGGAATTCTTGTTATATTTGCATATGTGCAAAAAGCAGTCTGAACTCAAGCCTGGAGTTCCTCTTGTTTGCCAGTTTGGAGTGTGCTTGCTTGAGGTGCTGGTGGTGGGTTAACTCTCTTTCTGCTTGCTTCTGTGAAAGGGGGCCAGCCTTCTTCCTTAACTTCCCCTGGATCTGATAGTTTCAATAAATACTTTCCTCCTCCAAATTGTGCCTGATTTTGGAGATTCATCCCAGCAGTGTGTGGCTGACTACAACAGTATCTTGAAGCCCTACTGTGTTCAAGTCCTTGCAAAAAGCAATCTAGATGCATCTCATTTTATCCATACAATAATCTGATATTTTAGGAAACACTATACCTGTTTATATATATATATATATATATATATATATATATATATATATATATATATATATATATATATATATATAAATCAGAGGGACTGCTATTGTTACCTTCTCAATGCTAGGACAAACACCCAACCAGAAGTAGTTTAGAGGGGAAGAGGTTTTATTTCATCTTTTAATTTCAAGGAGAAAGTTCACTTTATCATGGTGGGGAAAGCATGACAGAGTAGGGTACTGAGTGTCAAACCTGTTACAGCATCAGGGGAAGGAAGTAATTGAGCAAGATCTCTACTGAACACCTGCTGTGCTGGACGTAAAAATAAATATTAAAGCCGCTCCCAGTGACACACCTCCTTCAGCAAGGCTTCATTTTCCAAAGGCTCCACAACATTCACAAATTGCCACCAGCTGGGAAACCAAGTTTTCAAAACACATGAGCTTATAAGGGACATTTTATTCAAATCACATACCTTGAGATTAAAACAGCCCCCAAAGTCATCCTATTAATTGTATTAAAATCAGATTATGAAAATAAAAAATCTTAGTAGCCAAAATTTATGTTCTGATAAAAGAGATGGCATGTCTTCCTGAAAATGTCACTAGCTATAAAACCCGTATACAACACTCTTCTTCTTTACAGTTCCAGGTACAGCCTGATGGTGACACATTTCTCAGAATAGCCTTGTAAACCTGTAAAGTAGATGATACTGCTGTCTACTGACCCTAGCTTGAGGCTGTTCTATATTAACTTTAAGTACGACATCATTTATTACCTGTGGGGTTGGCAAAGAGAAGAAAGCCTATGGAACAAAAAAATGTGACATAGTTTCTGTTCTTAGTTGGTGAGACAGAAACACTGCACAGGAAAGAGGGTGGATATTTGATGACATGGAACTGAGGACTTTTAAATGTTTCACACTGTCCATAAAGATAAGGAATGCCTTGAAGGCTAGAGTATCCAACATCACTTTAACAAAGGAAGTAATATAACATACTCACCATAGCAACTATCATTTATGGACCACCTACTACTTGTCAGGTATAGTGTGAGGTGTTTTATATGCATTATTCATTCTTTGTTGATGAGATTAAAAGATGTTAACTTGTTTAAAGTCATACATATTAAGAAGTGGCTTTCAATGCCACCCTATCCAGCTCCACAATACAAGATAGGATTTGAAATATAAATATGATAAGTATGTAAAGAAAAGTGTGGGGATAACTTTATTTTCTTTTAAAAAATACTTCATTTTTTAAAATTTGAAAGCAGAGAGAGAGACAGACAAAGAGAGAGCATGAATGGGTGCAGGAGAGCCTCTAACTATTGCAAATCAACTCCTGATGCATTCTCCACTTTGTATATCTGGCTTTACATGGTACTGAGGAGTCAAACCTGGGTTCTCTGGCTTTGCAGGCAAGCATCTTAATTGCTAAGCTATCTCTCCAGCCTAAAAACTTTATTTTCAAAGTCTGCTTTCTTCTTCTTCAGGAATAGAATTCTCAAATATGGGTGCCAACTAAAGAGTGTTTTTCTTCTTTCTTACTTGCAGCTAGCTACTGCCCTGTGTCTGCATTTTAGACAGTATGCATGGATGGCATGAGGAATGTGGGCGTCTTCTTAAAACAAGCTGCACTACCTTTACTTCCCCACCTGTCCTCACTCTGGGTGGAATGTTGACACGATGGTGTAAACTAGGGTGACTGTACTAGGTCTTGAGATGAAGGCTATGTGCTGTTAACGGTAGGAGGATGTGCATTTTCCACTACTGAGTAGTGCTATTGGCCCTGAACTTAAGAAAGAAATAGTTTGCACTTGCTTAAGCCAGCATCACTTCAGATTTAATACTTCAGTCTAACCTGTATCTAAACAAATCCATTTACAGGGAGAGCAGAGCTTATGAGGCAGAAGCAGTCATCAGTTGTAAACTAATTGTGCTGAAAATAAAGGAAAGTACTTGATAAACAGCAAGAAACTTTCTTAGAAATATAGACCAAGCTCAGTTATAAAGGAAGTTCTTTGGGTTAGTTTGTGCATTGGGGCCCTTAGGTTTAGCTTTCTTCCAGCAATTCCATGGAGGCCTTGGTGACAGAGAAGGGACTTGTCTCTCAAGCACAAAAGATTTGTATCTCATCGCCGATAGCATGGGGCTCATAGATAAATCTATACATGTCTATATCCTGGCCCTTTTTTCTTCTTTACTGTAAAATGTGAAACTGCTTTGGCAAGGCAGAGAAAGCCTGAGGATTCTTCTCTCCTAGTTCTGACCCAGCTTTAAAAACAAGAAAAATCCATTTCCTTTCACCATTTCCTGTTTCCCAGTTCTGTAGATCAGTGAGTAATGAACAAGCCTTCAGTTCTGTTAATGTTTAGCAGTATCCATTGACATTTGAGTACATAAGGGCATTGAAGGCATTTGAGCAAACGTTTGTGTATTAATTTCTCAATTTACTCATGCATTGAATATATGTAGATTGCCTAAATTGTCTAATTAAGAACCCTGTTCTTAAATATTAACCAGTGATTAAAAATAACTAATTATTAAGGGGAATGTTCACAAGAAATAACCAAGATACGAAATTAAGAGTTAGATTATCCGACCATCTAGACATGCTTTAATCTCAGAGTAGTTTGAAGAGGAAAGGAGACCAGAGACCGTGAGCAGGGCTCAGTAGGAGAGCACATGTTTAGAAAGCGTCACGTTCACTATTGGCTCTCCAGCATGTATACATACACTCACATGTGAAGGAAAAAGAATGAACATGGCATGCTCTTGGAACCCATAGAGTAAAATTGATCTCCGACTGAATGATCATTCTAGCAAAAGTGATGCTTCATGTGAGGCTTGAAGGGAGAAGTGTTGGAAGTAATCCAGATAGGAGCAGAGTCTGTGGCAGAGAATTTATTCCGCAGAACTCAAATGAGCAAGCATGACTCACTTGAAGAACAAAAGCAATCCAGAATAATCAGGCTTGGAAATGCAGGGGGATACTTGAAGAGATTTCCAATGATGTTCTCTGAGCACAAGAATTAAAGTAGAGGGAAGACAAAGTTAAATTCTACCTCTTCAGCAAGATAGATAACTACCAGTTGGGAAGATGAAGAGAAATAGATAAGGAGTGTTGCCAACGCTTTCCCACTGTTCTCATTTAGAAGTAGGTTCTATGTTTCCCTCATCTTGACTTGTAGGTATCCCTTGAATTGGTGACCCGCTTTTACCAAAAGAATGTGGTCCGAATAATACTGGAACAGTTTCTGACCTAGATTTTGGAAACTCTTACAGATTGCGTTTTAGGTTTATGTGTTGTTGATACCTTAATGGAGGGAAAAATCGTAGCTAATATTAACTGTTCTGTTCACCATAGCTTCTCTGAATGAGTGAATGTAGTTGTCCTGAATGTTCAGTCTCAGATGAGTTCTCAGGGATTACAGCTACGTGGGAACCCCAGCCACTATCACATGGGAAGGACTGGCAGCTTACAGCACTGTTTCAAAAGTATTGTGAGAAGTAATGAATTGTGTTTCAAGTTTATTATTGCAATAATAGATAACTGATGGAGTGGAAAAAACACAAGTCTGAATGGCCTGGAGATGGACAAGAATCATGCAGTGCTATGTGAGAGACCATTTCATCCCACAGGATCAAAGGTTATGAGAGACAGAACCCTGAAAGTAAAAGCAAGGAATGTCCTTGTGTCTGTAAAGAAGAAACTGTTATTTTTCTCCTATTCCCCTTTCTCCTAAAATCTGGAGAAGGTAAATAGGTACCTTTGGTTTTGTCTCTTTCTTCCTTGCAAGAAAAAGGAATATAGAGATCACTCCCATTCTGAGAACCTGGTGACATCCCGACACCTGGTTTCAGGACTGAACCAGTTCAGCTGCCCCACCCCCCAACCCCAAGCAGTAGACTCCCTTAAAAGACCCCAATCTGGGTCTCTAGGTGAGCTTTCCTGTTCCCTAGAAACTCGGCTTCTACCCATCTTTGGGCAAAAGCTCTGTATTCTTTTCCACTCTTAAACTTCATAAACCTGTACCTCTATAATCTCTATAATAAAATCTTTCTAACCTCTATCCTCTGGTCTGTTATTTTCATTCATCATTCCACTGACTCAGTGGAAGCTCTGTGTGACCATAACTTTCCAGCACCTTAGCTCCTGAGTGATTGCCCAACCAAGAGCTGAGAAAGATTCTGACATTCTCAAAGACACCACAAAAGTCCTGAATCAATTGTAAAGCGATTGGGCAGCACAACAAACTTAGAAAGTACTGACATCTAGATTGTCAATTAGTAAAGTGAAATATACAAACTCAATAAGGGCCTTTAGTTTATAAAGAGGACATCTTTTTCTCTTATTGAATGAACTGTTTCTGTGGGAATATCTCTCCCTGAATTCAAACAAAATAAACACCTGCGAATTGTATCCTGGAACAAGGCACTCATTGGTTTATTTACCACTCTTCACAAGGTTGGAAGAAATCTAAAGGTATACTGATTCATTGATTTGTTTAAGCTTGCCCAAGCTCACTGCTTGGTATGGACACAATCTAAGTGTGTCCCAGTATTTATATGATGGAGACATCACCTACCTCCAGTAAGATGACAGTAAAGAACCTGTGCCACTTTTAAGAGGTGGGGCCTAGGGGGATGTCATTGGCAGTGTGCCCTCAGGAGGGATGAACTTTTGTGAAACCTCAGTCTCTCTCTGGCTTCCTGCCTTACCTTGTAAGCTCTCCTTTGTGCATCTTCTCCTACCATGATGCTTTCACTATGGTGGAGCACAGAAAGGTGGGTGGGTGGGTGGGGTGCAGGAGCACGGGAGCTTTCAGGAGCCAATGCCATATTGTTTTTATTATTAGTTTCTAAACTTGTGGTCTAAATAAATCCATTTTTTTAATAAAATACCCAGCCCCAGGTATTTGTTTTTTATAATAGCAACATGTGGACTAACACTTGCAGCCTTAAGAGATGAGAATCTGCACAATTTATGTCAGGTTCTTACTGCCAGAGCTTTTTTTTTTTTTTGAGTCTGTCATGGTCATTACCATCTCTGCTGCAGCATCACCTCTATGTTTTTTTTTTTTCCCCACTGATTTTCAAGTTGGTATTCAATTGCAAGTCTGGTTTACGAAAAAAAAAAATAGCCTGTTGCAATGGTTGAACCAAGAAAACCATTTACCTGTTCTGTCTGTCGACAAGGCGTTACACTAGGACCTTGACCATCTTGTGTTGTAAATTCTCACTTGGCTTACCAGCATCTCAACACTCCTACCGAGAAGCCCAGAAACTTCAAACTCCAGTTAAGAAACCCCTTGTGCCGCTCTCGTGTTCTGAAGGGCTATAATTTTACTTATCATGCTGTCAGTCTGAGTTCTCTCAGTCCTTGTTTCTTTTCTTGGCTCATCAAAATTGTTGGAAATTGGACTGAATTGCAAGACTGAGGAACTTGAAAGAATAGTCCATCTCATTAGTTTTCTCCTGGATTACCCACAGGCCACGAGGGATTCACCGAGTTAAAATAGCATAGACCCAAATGATTAAAAAAATCAAAATAATATTAGTTTCTTTTAGAGTCATGTACCCCTATTTTATCCAGTTGATAACACTTGGCATTTGATTTTTATGATTTGAGGTAATTTAAAAACTCTCAACAGTTCTATTATTCTTGTTATTTTTAATCAGAAAAATATAGGAACCCATTAAAGTTAAAATATCTGTTTAAGCGCAAAGAAGGACATCAAATTTAAACTAGAGGGCACTTGTACCAAGTTAATAATAAGTGCACTTTAGTTCTGAAACCAACTCATTGGGAAAGAAGAGAATTGTGCTGAGATCTAACTTTCAAAACATGAACATGCATGCTCTTTTTATTTTACAGTAACACATATTTACACGTACCATAATATAATGAAAATTAAAATTATGACTCTTGGGATATGATGTAAGATAGACTCTAAGTATATGATTAAGCAAATTACCCCAAAGGCCATGGAACTGAAAGGCTTAGAGCCCAAATTAAGATGCTTTAAATCACTTGGTTCATTAAATCAATTTAAACATATAATGAGAAGAAAGAGGTGAGAAATGGCAGGAAAAATTCCAGCAGAGCAGGAGGCTACTTCTGGAATTGTGGCTTATGCAATGTTATCTATTCTATTTCTCTCTTCCTGCAGAGAAGTGGTCAGAAGGACCAAGAGTGAGGTGTGTGTGTGAAGCAACCTGGTAAGTGCATGGTACTTGGACTAAAGTAGGCACTAGAGGCCATGGTGGGCACAACTGATGGCTACCAGTCAGCCTGGTGTTGTGTAGCTGATTCCTTCTAGCTGGAATATTCCCTCCTGAAGACAGGCTGTGTGGATTCAGAAAGTGGAGTCTGGGAGACCTGAAATTTAAAACGACAGGGAACTATGCAGAAGAGGGGGTGGAAAGATTGTGAGAGCCATGGTGGGGGAGACTATCCAGAGGCATGGCACCCCTCAGTAACAACATACTAGGGCCAGGAGAACCTGGCTGAATACTAGGCTATCCATGGTCCCCTGTCACAAGGACTGATGCAGACGACCCACGGAGGAGGTTATCCAGAGGATTGGGGAGGGGAGGGCAGTGGGGACTCATTGTTTTCCCACTAAATGTTGTAACTCATTATGGACAATAAAAAGAAAAAAAAAGGACACAACAACCACTCCTCAAGGCGGCAAGAAGATGTCACCAAGCCTGGGAAAAGGTTTGAAGACCTCTCCCTAAAGCTACATAAAGGGAAACAATGGCTTGGAAAGGAGACTGTCCGCTGAGCTGCCTGCAGTTTGTGTAGTGTGCCCCACAGAGGCAGTTTTCCTGAGTGGGCTTTCCCCAAGGCTGAGGGAAGAGTATTTACAGGAGTGGCTATGGGGAAGCCTTCATCCAGGATGGGATGAGACTTCCAGGTGAGACAACAGCTTGGAGAGCTCCATGCTCTGTAAGCACTCACCCTGCTCTGGAAGTAACCCCAATGGACTCATTGGTTCACCAAAACCAGTTTCTGTATAATTGTACTTTGGTCTGTCTTCTGCGCCCTATCTGGTGTGAAGACATGTGTTTGTGACCCATGACACCTGAATGCTGAGTACCCATGCGCCCCACATATATTTAGCTATGATTCATGTTAGGTTCTTTGAACACACATGATCTCCTTTATGCATGACTAATCTGCTTCAAAGCTTTTTAATATCCTTATCTTGATGGTCCATTTTATGTGTCAGCTTGATAAGATTAAGAAATGCCTGGAAGACTGGTGTTGTCTGTGAGGGAGTCTCTAGAGATTTGTATGTGAGCTGGTGGGGTGAGTGGAGTTCTCTTTTGGAGAGACTGGAGGATCAGAAGGAAAGACAGACAGACCCAAGTAATAAGAGTGACAGCTGAGATCGGTGGTGGTCTGCAGGTTCTGATGGAGATGATGCACACTGTCTAACCAGCCCTGCGAGTTTGCACATTCACAGAAAAGCTTTGGCAACAACTTTCTTTTATCAAATATAGAAAAAGCACGGGAATGTGGATGAGGTCCAACAATGCAGGAATGAGGCAGCTGCGGATTGTTTTTCTGCATGTACTGTCTTCTGCACAAAGACAGGCCCATAGAAACAGTCCAAAAGGAGGAATTAAGGAGGGACTGAGCCCCACTCTGTTCTCTGCTGGGTCAGCTGGAGGTAGACATCGCTGTGGTTATATTAGTGGTCTTACTGGTTGTGGCTCTCTAAATTCTCATAGTTGAGGGTGGGTGCCATCAGAGAAACAAAAAATAAAAATAAAACAAGCAGAGAAAAGAAGATCTTCCCCTCTTTCCCTGAACTGTGAAATTTCACCTCCAGCCCTTGGTCAATAGAACTCAGGCTTTCCAGCCTGTGGGCACCAAGATGTATAGCAAGACACCCAGGTTCTGACCCCACAGGCCTTGAAGGGATGAGAGTTACACTACCAGCTGCTCTGATTATGAATATTTTGGACTTTCATGGCACCATGATACCAGCATGCAGGGTGTTCTGCTTAGACATTGCCAGTCATGAAGCTCTTTAGCCTCTGTCATTCTGAGAACTCATCCCTTTAAGAAATTCCTTTTTTCTATCTATAGTTCATTCCTGTCCTATTGGTCTGCCTCTCTGGAGAACCCTAACAACTACATTTTAAAAAGACACATCTGGTCTGCCTACTTTTTCAAAGCTGCTTAATTATTATATCTGTTCCTAATCCAGTTTGTGAATTTTGCCCACACATTATAAGCTGCTAAATTATTCATTATCTATGCTTAATGTATCTTTCCTTTTTCTTATATTCTACAGAAGAATTAAAGATTCAGAAATACAGGAAAATGCACAATACACAAAACTGATTTAGCCAATATGTTTTAAACATCTACTAGGAAGTAGGCAAAATTCAAGTGCTGTGGTGACAGAAAACAAGACAGACACATCTAAATTCTTTGAGTTCTAGTAAAATTTGAGTCATAAAAGTTTTTCATTTACAGCTAGGCGTGGTGGCGCACGCCTTTAATCCGAGCACTTGAGAGGCAGAAGTAGGAGAATCACCATGAGTTCAAGGCCACCCTGAGACTACATAGTGAATTCCAGGTCAGCCTGGGCTAGAGTGAGACCCTACCTCGAAAAACAAAACAAAACAAAAAAAAGTTTTTCATTTACAGTAAGGCTATATTACAGATTTTTAATATAATAATCTTATTTGGTATTAATCTTTATTTCTTTTTTAAAATATTTTATTTATTCATTTTTCAAGCAGAGAGAGAGAGAGAGAGAGAGAGAGAGAGAGAGAGAGCACCAGGGCCACCACCTTGTGGGTCTGGCTTATGTGGGTCCTGGGGAATTGAACCTGGGGCCTTGGGCACTAGAGGCAAGTGCCTTAACCGCTAAGCCATCTCTCCAGCCCTTAATCTTTATTTCTAAATATGAAAAACTCAGGTGGGCCTTTAAATTGCATTTAATATGTTTTCATGATAAAATCAAATTGACAGCATACTGAAAATACAGTGTCATTTTTTGACATTAATGAGGGGCCACACTCACAAGGTAACAACCACAGATGAGATGCTTAACTGTATTTCAAGAGGCCCCATCCTTGTAGCTAATATCAATGCAATTAAAATTTTAAGTTCAGTACACTGTGCAACAAACATCATCCCAAACATAAAGGTAAGCACTGATGAAGAAGAATAAGGATAAAAAAGAAAAAGAGGTGGAAGAAGAGAGGAGAAAAAAAAAACAACAAGGAGGAAACAGAAAAATAACTTATAGCAAGGTTCTTAGTTCTTGAGAATTTAGCTATAATTGTCTAAAAATGTTATAGTGGAAAGATATTTATAGGTAAATTTAAGTATCAGATTTCTGTATTATCATATTCTGTACTATTTTATAGAAATAAAAACCTGATTATTTTCATTTGTATTTACTTATTTGTTTATTTATTTTTGAGCAGGGAATCTCTTTGTAGCTCAAGAAGGCTTGGTAGTAACTTTGCAGCATGTAGCTCTGGCTACCTTGGAACTCATGAATATCTTCCTGCCTTCCTCGGAGAGATTGCAGATGCTGGGATTACAGGCATAAAGCACAATGCCTCCTGTCCTTATCTTCCCTCCCTCCCTCCCTCTCTCCCTCCCTCCCTCCCTCCCTTTTTCTTCTTCTCCTTCCTCTGTGTTTTCTCTTTCTGCTCTCTTTTCCCTCTGTGTCTTTCTTTCGTTTCTCCCTTCTTCTGTCCCTTTTAGTGTTGGGGATCTAACCCAGGGCCTCTCATATGCTGAACAAGCACTCTGACACTAAGGCTCAACCCACCTTTTCTAATCTTATTTCTGATTTAAAAAACTATGAATTTGAATCATTTTCATCTTACAATTTATCAGGAGAGTTTTAAATACATTAAAATTTCACATAAACAGAGGTGTATCTGCTTAGAAAGCATTCTTCCCTATGTAAATAATTTCTAAATGGAAAAGGAGAACAATGAAAATCGACAGAACAAACCTCTCTATTGCACAATTAATTCTTCCTTTATTCCAAAGACTTCCTGAAAAGCCAACTTTCCAAGGTAAGTGATGAAACTAAAGTAAGATAAATGGATCCTTTGAAATACAAATTGTAGCTTTCACTCCAAAACATGGCAGCTCTTGCAAAAAGCAAAAAGTTGTTACAAAAAAGATCTCCAAACACATCAAATAAGACAGAATTGTTTGAAAATGAAAGAGTCACAGAAAAATACTTGGATTTGGTTCATACTATGTCTTCACCTTTCTCCAAAACCTTCTAGATTCAGAAAGACATTTTTATACTAGCAGAAGTGCTCCAAATATATATGCAAAATTAAACAAGGATATCCTTGATTTTCTAAGACTTCACTTTCTTGAAGTGTAAATATTGTTTTCTTATACTTAAATTTTCCATTGATTTTTTAAATTTACATTTTACCCAATAGGTGATTTTCCTTTCAGACACATCATCTCAATTATTTTGTATATTTTCACTGGAATATTAATATATTCTAACTGTTCGTTTCTATACTTAATTATTACTTGATATTTTATAATGCTTATCTTTTAGTATATTAAGTATTTATATAAAAATTTAAAGTATGAATTTTGAGTTCTTTCTGTGTGTATGTATGTGTGTGTATGGGAGGGGGGAGTGCAGGTGCATGTGTGTCATGCTGTGGATGTGGAGGTCGGAGGACATCTTTCCCAGGCCAGTTCTCATTGTCCATCTGCTCTGAGACATAGTCTCTTGTTCTCCTTGTTGTTTATTGTCGATTGTTCCCCTCCGTGGACGCTGGTTGCAGCGGAAGAGGGGCCGGTGGCAGGCAGCGCTGTGCTGCTTTTGGTCTGCGTAGAGCTGGGGAGAAAGCAGGGTGGTTCCCTTCTTATCGCTGGAGCTGGGTGGGTGGGCAAGATGCAAGCCAAGTGGCGAGAGATGAGAGAAAAACTTCGGGACACAGCCGCTGTGGGTGCAGATGTATCATTTCTTATATGTGGAGAGGTTATATTTATTGAAAGGAGAATTAGGGGCAGGGGAGAGCAAGGGGATTGGTTAGGCAGGGTGGTAATTGGGCACCTCCAGAGTGGATAGGTAGGGGTAGGTTACCTGTGAATGCCTAATTTGCATAAATTGAGGGCAGGAAGTATGTGATTCTAGACATGGATTGGATGGTGATAGTTGCAGAGACATTTGTCACCTGGAGCTGTCACCTATTGTCAGCCCTGCTGAGGTGAGAACACAGGGTTCACTGTGGCTTGCTTAGGGAGCTGAGAGGTTTAGGGCTAAGGGTGGAGGGTGGGAAGCTCCTAACGGAATCTCAGTGCAGAGATCACCTGGGGCTTCAGTCTGCCTGGACTTCCTTTAACCCCATATCCTCTGTGCCCTTTTAGCAAAGTCCCACAGTTTATGGTCAGTGAACTTCCAGGACACTTATAGAAGTTATAAATATTTGTAAAGAACCTTTTGTTTTGTATTTTCTCATGTTCATTATTTTATATTATTATTATTATTATATTCTTTGTTTTAGCTAAATTTAGAATTTAGATCACATTATTTTAATCCAGCATTTTCCTAATAAAAAGTATGTTTCCTTGTGCCTCTACTGTCTTCTTTTCTTTCCTCCTCTGCAGTCAGTAGAATACAACAAAAACCTTTGGAATGATAATATATTTTTTTTCTAATAGACCTGAATGACATGGTATATTTTCATATCATGTTGCCATGACTACCAAACCTTTTCGCTCATCCTCATTTAAATGCGCTCACTGTTAAATTAGAAATGTGACTTAAGCAATTTGAAATACTCTGTAATTTTTGTTTAAAATATTGTTTATATGTAAGTCTCAAGTTCATTCTTTCAATGAGAATGATTTTAGAAGAGTTGTGGGCTATAGAACATCTATTTTTCATAATTTCTCCAAATCCAGTTTAGAAAAAGAAAAAAAGACCAACACTTATCTATGAGAGCTTATTATATTATATTCTATGTAGGAATTTATCCTTTGGGTTAACAGTTTTTTTTTTGTGTGTGTGTGTGTTGTGGAATAAACTGGAGAGCTTTTCCTCAATTCTATGATATCTGAGTTGGTACCCAGTCTTCATAATCATGCCCTTATACCTAGAACACTGAAGATCCTTGAAATGATAATGAGGGACTCTTCCTTGATTAGGAATGTCTTTAGACATGGTCCCTTTGCCCTCTCTGTGTGACTGTGCAATTGTTACTGCTGCAAGAAGGTAGCCCAGAGATGCATGCCTTGCAGCTCAAGAGTATACGAGAGAGAGAGAGAGAGAGAGAGAGAGAGAGAGAGAGAGAGAGAGAGAGAGGTGGTCCTATAAGAAGTGTAGCAGGCATAGCAGCATCAATCCATAAAGCATCCAGAGTCAACTCTGCCTGGGAGCCTAGCATATTGATGACTGAATTCAGGAATTTGATCTGTGTATATGAGCATATCGCACACAGTCATGTTGAAATTAGCTTGGAATAGGACCTACATGGTGATTTTTTACACTCAAGATTGCTTAAATACTTTTATGATAATCCTGATTGCCTTTGAGGTGGAATCTTTCTCTAGTATTGTTAAGGGGGAAAAAGCAAAATCTCTTAAAAAGTAACACTTCAATTAGGACAAAGAAATGTTTTGTTCTTGATAACTCTTAAATATGAACTTTAAAAATAATAGTACAACTTTATGGAATTTGAAAGCCCCAAAAATACCAAGATTCTTCTAATGGTTAATTAGTTTAAAAACATATGTGAGTGTATAAGCATTGCTGAGTTTTCTAAAAATATATATTTTATTAAAAATATTAATTCATATTAATGAGGTTTTGCCTAGGTAAGATATGATCATAATGAGTAATTGTGGATGAATGTGTGGGAACAATGCAATGACATGAAAGACATGTTGTTGTTAGTAAACTTAATTTTCCATGAAGTATGGAAAGGGTTTTATCAAAATAGCCTGTTCATAAATCCTAATGTACTATCTTAATTTCTTTCATCTAGTCTTTTTCTCAAAACAATATGAAGAATAATTAAGTCACTGCAAGGAAAAACATTTAATAATCCTTTACTTTGAATTCCAGGATCATAGAGTGACAGTCACTCCTTATTGCAAATGACTTCTGATCTTATTTTGGTCTTCAGCAAAGCAAGCCAATAATAAATAAATTAAAAGTGACCTTTTTATCTAAGCGAAGCTGGTGGAATAAAATATTTAACAGGTTTAAGAAAATAAATCAGACTGTGTGTGTCCTTAGTGTGTTTAAATTTCCTGGAGAGGTGCCTTTCTGCTCACCTGCTTAGCACTTCCTCTGACAGGAAAAAGAAACCCTAGAAGCATTAGTTTGAGGCAGGTGCAGTGGCCCACATCTGTTAGCCCAGCACTGGGGAGACTAAAGCAGATCACCAGTTCATGGCCAACATGGGATACAGTGCTACATGGTGTGATCCTGTCTCACCCCAACTTAAAAAAATATAAAAAAAATATAAAAAGAGCAGTAGCTTAGCTTTGGGACCCCCCACCCCTGTGTTATTTTGTTAGCCAGAATAAAAAAATAAAAACCAGAGGATCTGAGCAGATGGCTCAGTCTGAGAAAGCACTTTGCCTTGCAAACATGGGGACTGAAGTGTGGTCCCCAAGACTCATAAATGCCAGGCATGGTGGCATGAATCTGTGATCCCAGAGCAGAGGAAGCAGAGACAGGATGATTTCTTGAGCTTGCTGATCTGCCAGTGAGCTCTAGACCAAGGTATGACCCTGTCTCGGAAGGAGGTGAAGCTAGGTAGTCCTCTGACCCATGTGCACAGCCACCTCACATACATGCGAATGGTCACAAACATGAGAACATGTGAACATGCACTTGCAAATCACACACAAGGGGAAAAACTTTACTTTTGTTTTTGTAAAATATTTTTATTTATTTATTTGCAAGGAGAGAGAGAGAGAGGAGAGAGAGAGAGAGAGAGAGAGGAGAGAGAGAGAGAGAGAGAGAGAGAGAGAGAGAGAGAGAGAGAGAGAGAGAGAGAGAGAGAGAGAGAGAGAGAGAGAGAGAATGGGTGTGCCAGGACCTCCAGCTGCTGCAAATGGATTCCAGATGCATGCAATACTTGGTGCATCTGGCTTTACATGGGTATTGGGGAATTGTACGCAGGTTATTAAGCTTTGCAATCAAGTGCCTTAACTGATGAGCCATCTCTCCAACCCAAAACTTTTTCAACTTCTTCTTCTCCTTCTCCTCCTTCTCCTTCTTCTTCTTCTTTTTTGAGAGGAAATCTTGCTGTATTGTGTAGGCTGGCTTTGAACTCCTGGGTTTAAGTGATCCTTCTACCTAAGCATCCTAGGTGGGATTACTTGCTTGGTTTAAATCCCAAACTTCCTAAATGCTCCTTTATGGTCAGGCCTTTCTCCATAGCTCACCCTTCACCTAGTGTGCACCACTGTCTCTTCTTGGCCTCCACCAGCCTATTTCTATCTTGGAAATATGCCATGTTCAGTTTTGCCTTGGGCCCTTGTATCTACTTGGGATTCCTCCATCAGATTTTCATAGCAGCCTTCTTTTATATTGTAGCCTTCTTGGAAACCCTAGAAAGAGTTTTGATTATTTGCTTCACTTATTTCATATACACTTGTCTTCTGTTTATTGAAATGAGATGAGATGGGCCTCTTAGAATCCTGCTGAGAACTGTGCTGACAAAAACCATGTGCTTCAGAAATATTTATAGCCTGACTGACTTCCAAGGGATTTCAAAAGGCCTCTGGGGAAGTCTGAATCTTTCTAAAAACTAACATTTCCATAGTCATTGTACAACCTTCCAAGATTTCCTTGTATAAGATCTAGTTATAGGGTCTTTATAAGATCTTTATACAGTCTAAGAGGTAATTAGGACAAGGATATCACGTTTGTTTTTAGAGCTTGACTTAATGTCCCCCAATAGATTCAAAAGTGTATTAAAGATTTTTCTCCAGCCTCCTGGATGCAGGAGGTGTCACCTTAGCCTGGCCTCCTAGGGTATTTCTAAGGTGGATGTAAAATTCCAGTGATACATATGTAAAGGACAGTCAGAGCTGAAGTCTGGCAGTCCTGCTATTTTGTTAGTTGGAGTTGGAATGTGCTGACTGGAGGTGCTGGGTTTCTCTCTCTGCTTGGATCTATGAAAGAGGGTCAGCCTCTTTTGCCATTTTGGAACTTCCCCTGGTTCTGTTACTTTAATAAATACTTTCCTCCAAAAAACTGTGCCTGGTTTGGAAATTCATCCCAGCAGCATGTGGCTGACTACGACATCACTAATATTCAGAAGTTGTGCTGTGGCTCTTGTTAGTCTAAGTGATTGTGGTTGATGCTGCTTTGATTCCTTCACTGTCATTTGTCCATTTTCTGTGATGTCTCTGATGAGTAGGGTTACAGTAGTACGTGTAAGGACACAGTCTTGAAGCACTCGCTATGAGAGTCATCTAATCTGACCACCGAGCCATTGCCAACACCTCTGGACATTGGTCATTATTCTCTCTTTCAAATTAACTTGTATAGTATATAGAAATGATGCTATTAAAGTCATTGTCATTTTTATTTTACAAAGTTATCACCATGAAGCTTCTGGGGTACCCTAGAAAAAAAAACAAAGACTTATCATTGGAGCTGGTATCCTATCTAAAATATGAAGATTGTGTTTTTGAATTTATAAAATATCAGGAGTAGAAATCAGCTTTTTTTGGGTTAGGAAAATGGCCACAAAATGTCAGAATTATCTGATAAAGGTGACTCAGCTAGTTAGTAGAGACCCATAACTGAACATTGATTGTCACTTTTCCTGTCCTTTCATTTATACAAGTTGTTTTGCACAGAAATTAAATCAGACACTCAGTATAGTCTTAGGGCATAGAGGCATGAAAACAAGAACAGAAAAGTTTCAGTAAAATATAGACTGTGGTTCAATGCAGAGATTTATATTAAATAATAACCCTGAAGCCAGTGGCTCACTTGACAAAAGTTATTTCATGCTTCTCTTATTGTAGGTTCTCCTGTGGACACTAGAGGTACAATACAAAGTGTGATAGCATTTCTCTTGCCAAGAATTCACAGTCAAATGGCGAGACTAACCAAATCATGCACAATGTTATTTTATTTTAGATTTTTTTTTTGAGATGGGGGTCTTGTGTTATCTAAGCTGACCTAGAGCCTGCCATATAGATCAGGCTGGCCTGAAACTTGTGGTCTTCCTGCATCAGACATACAAGTGCTGGGACCTCAGGCATGCCCCAGAATGCCCTGCGGCAGTTAAATGTGCCACTCTTTGCTAGGTGCTATATAATGATGGTCAACAGGGAGCCCAGAGAGGTGGAAGCTAACCCAGGGAGAAACAGGCTTGCCCATAGGTAACTATGTCTTCAAAGTCAAGATCTGAAGGATTCACACACAAAAGTGGTGAAGTGAGAAAATGGTCTCGGCAGAGAGGAGCATACATGTCAGTGTTGGTGTGTTAGTGGGATTCCCCATGCTGTAGGGCAGACATAAAAGTAAAACAAGAGATCTGCATATCTTTCAATGTTCTCCTTATGAGGTGTGGGACCCTGCTGAGAGGCATGGAGGAGAGGCACAGGGTTAAAGGGAAGTTGAGACTGGCCTGGAACCCCAATAATCTCATTCTGAGACTGGCAGGATTTCTGTTGGCTCCTTTCCTCCCCAACCTCCAGCCACCTAACAGGCCCCAACAAACCCTGATAAGTCCAGACATTTCAAGGCTTGAGTTTACTGGAGTTTATATAACTCAGCTATAAGGTAATAAGAAGCCTGGGCAATGAAAATTTTGAAGGTCACAGCTCCTCTACAGCCACTACCATTTGTTACATGCCTAAAGTCACATAACTCCTGCCACTCAGGGCTGAGAAATTCCCCCCAACTTATCTCTACAAACCAGGCATAGACAGGTTACTGGCCCCTTTCAAGCCTCTCTTGACCCATATCAGCAAGGAAGCCCCTACATACCAATGAGACATCCACAGGCTACCTTGCCCCCACCAATCCCCTTGTCATTTGTTCTCCTGCCCCTTCTTCTCCCTCCTGCATAAAAACACCCATCCCAACCTAACAAATGAGCTGTCCATGAGGCTGTCTCCTGGGTGTCTATGCCCCTCACACTCACGGCTGTCCAAGACTGTGTCCTCTCAGCTCCAAGGATCAACAGGGGTGTCAGTGTGCAATGAACCCCCCCAAGTAATCCTCAGACTCACAGTGAGGAATCCCCTATGGTCTTTCAGTAACTGGGTCACCTTAGATGCTTTTTTATCTGGGTGACTACTTGATTACAAATCCATCACACTAGCAGAGAGATTTATGGTGAAATTCTACTGAGTGGAACTGGAGAGAAACTGTGGTTCATGGGCTTTGAAGAGATTCGAGTTCACGTTCATTGTGATCGCTCCACAACTTCCTTGAAAAGACTTTGGTGCATACTGGCACTATGTCACAGAAAGTAAGGCATTAAGAAAGTGCTGTGCCTCACAATACAGCTCTGCTGTTACAGAAGAGCAAAGTCATTCTATCCTTGCTGTAACTGCTTGCAGCACTTAGGGAATCTGTACCTTTGCAAGTTAACAACTCTGAAATTAAAAGCAAATGAATGTTTTTCTGAAACTCTACATGTTCATGAATCACCTTTTCTATGATCATAATAGTCATAAATTAGAATTTCCTCTCCAAAGGAATAGATGGTAATCAGAACTGAAGCTGAATTTCCTTCAGTCACAGAAAAATTAGTGCACTCATTTCAACAGCTACTAAATCCTCACAAGTTTCTAGGATTTTTTTTTTGTTGTTGTTTGTTTATGTTTTTTGGTTTTTTGAGGTAGGGCCTTGTTCTAGTCCAGGCTGACCTGTAATCCTACCAGATAGAAGAATTTCAAACTGTGCTTTAGTGATAGGGATTGAACCACAGGGCTTTTAGCATGTTAACCATGCACTCGCTCATGGAGCTACAGCTCTAGCTAGAGATCTTACAATTATATAAAGCTACTCAGATTGTTCTTGTACTAATTCAAGTTGGAGACCCTTTTCTTTGACAATGGGCCATTGAAGAATTTGAAGTAAGAGCATAGGATGAGGAGTCAAGTGTTTTATGAGGAGTGCTCTTCTAGCTGTGTGGAGGTAGTCAGGGCATTTAATTTTCATGATTGTAAACTGGATCATTTCAAAAACATGGTCTCACAAAATGAAAGACAAAAAACAGTGTTTAGGACTTAGGGGGTGAATTAGTTTGATACTTTATTTGATTAAAAAATTTTAATTAAAAGTTTAATATTTTACTTTTTTAATCCTTTTGAAGGAGCTGGTTGCATTTGATCAAGGCATTTCATGTGAAATACCAGGAAAAGAAGGAGAGTAAATCAGAACTAGCCAGGAACAGTGACAGAAATTTTATAAGCATTTATATGATAGAAGAGGCTGGTAATTAAGGCAATAACAACAGGATGAGAATGGAGTTATACAACACCAGGGGTGAGTTAGAGGACTTCATCTTCAATTAAATAGAAAAGGCATGAAGAACAAATTAGTTGTGGCAACTTTTTAAGTTAAAAAAAAACACAATTTCAGAATTATTGACTATGGGACTGATTCAGAATGGTTTACTTTCATAAAAGCAAGCCAGGTCAAAAGAAGTGGAGCTAAGGATATGTCACTGATCACCTTCTGTTGTAAGGTTTGCTCCTCTCATTTGTTTAGGCCACACTGTGTGGCAGTTTTATGCTTTTGTGCGCAAAAGTCAAAGCCCAAAGCTGCAGAAGTGCTACAGTGACTCACAGATGAACATGTAGCAGGACCTTCAGTCATGGCTTCCGATATAGAGATGGATTCATTACACGTGATTCTCACTGGAAGTCACACTTTTTGGGTTGATATCACTTTCAGAGAGCTTTGAAACAAGGTCATATCTAACCCCCCTCCCCAAAGTCACTTTTCCTCGGGCAGTGTTCTTTCCCTGGAAAATCTAAAGGAAGGTGATCCTGTCAGCCACAGTTATTTAGGGCATCGTATGTCATTGCAGGGAATGGTTTGTGTCTGAGCCCTGTATGAACTGTCACAGATGGTTTTCCAGATGCTTTTCCTGGTTAACAGCAATCATTAGTTTGACTTTGGAAAAGTGACCTGCGTTTGCCTGTGGTCTCATAGATTGAATTCTGCAAAACCTTTATATGAGCAGAGTGAAAACTAGTAGTATTTGTAAGGACAGTGGCTAAAACAGAATTTTAACAGGGAAAAGAAAGATTGAAAGCTTTGGATTTTAATAGCTAACATTCTTCTGATTTAATACAGTTTTAAAATATAGGAACTGAGTGAGACCTGGAAGAATCTCGCCTGGCTTTTGACTTACACCTGAGGAAACAGTCTTCCATACTTTTGGTGATAGATGAGTCTGTGGCCACCCAGGCAAAGCCAGGTTTATAATGTGGTTACTATGTTAGTCTGTCTAGCGTATAAAGATTCTATCTTTATTAGAATTAGAGAATGGGCACGCCATGGCCTCTAGCTTCTGCAAAGGAATCTCCAGATGCGTGTGCCACTTTGTGCATCAGGTTTTACGTGGGTAGTGGGGAATTGAACTTGGGTTTGTTAGGCTTTGCAGGCAAGCATCTTAACCAATAAACTATCTCTCCAGCCCCAATATTAAAACTCCATTGTTTATGGTTTTTTTGTTTGTTTATTCATGGTAGGGTTTCACTCTAACCTAGGTTGACCTGGAATTCAATATGTAGTCTCAGGCTGGCCTCAAACTCACAGTGATCCTCCTACCTCTGCCACCAGAGTGCTAGGATTAAAGGTGTGCACCACCATGCCTAGCAGGTTTATTTTGACTAAGTGGCTTATTTTACTGTCTCACATATATCTATTACCCATTTATTTTTAAAATTTTCTTTCATTTTTTTCAATGCTCATCACTCTATTTTATTCATGATGTGTGACTGATAAAGTTTTGAACAGTGGATTTACTTTTAATATAAACCAGAAAACATCATAATTGGTTATTTGGTGCACATCCAACCCATTTCAGAGCAAACAGTTATGTCTACAGCATCCAGAGCAACTGAGAAAGAAGATTCTGTGGTCAAATGAAAATAACTACATGGCGAAGCTGAACTTGAGTCAGCAAAAAGCATTTGTAGTTAGTTTGCTTAAACATTAGCGCTGGTAATGAGCTTTTCCTTCTTTCTTTTAAGAGGTCTGGCACAGAACCTGGCACTCTTATCACTGTGCTCCCTACCTTGCCCTATACCAAACTTTTTATAGATACTTCTATATTTAAACCTTATGGTGAATATATGACACACCTGTACACTTTAATAAATGGAAACTCAGAAATATTAAAATATCCTGCTCAAGATCATACGGAAAAAATGTCAGAGCCTGAACCTGGAGCTGTGTGACTCCCCAGCCCCTGTCTTTGCTCTTTTCTGTCAACATTCCCCTCACAGAGGAGCATCACGGGAACTCTTTATAAAGCCTCATGGGCTACCTTGAGAAATGTCTCTCTGAAGGTCTACAAGATTCAGTGGGGTGGAGAGGGTAGGAGTTATTTCTCCGTGGAGGTGGCTTGATACACTACAGAGGGTTGTTCAGAGATTGGAAAAACCAATTTGATTCAAGTTCTCTGCTTTATCCAGTAGAAAATGCTGATTTACAACAGATTTTTAGGAATGGCAGAAAAATATGTCTAAAGCCTAAGATCTTACTCCTTGGTAGGAAAATGCTACAATACAGGTTTCTATATTTCTATATTTTATTGATTTCTCAAGCCGTGGCTTGCCATTTATAGTGGACATGACTTCGGTCTCTCGTCATTTCATATCCTTTCCAGTCTCTTTTCTGGTTAAGCAGAGATTCTTGTCATGGGCTTTGTTGGTATGTGTTATGCCTTCTGGTTAAACCATAACAGCAATTGTAACAACCTTGCAGTTATAAGTAAAATATACATTTCTCAGCTTCAGGATATTTTTTTAAATGACTGGAAAACATTCACAGAAAATCAAGATTGTAATGTTTTCTATATATTTTACATCAGATTTCTGTGCATATATGAACCTCAATTTGCATTATATTTCACCTCATGGTATATATTTTATTTTTCAGAAGCATAACCAGACATTCTTAATACATCCAGTTCCTTGAAAGAAGTATATTCTGAAATTAATATATGGGGAGGATATTTTAAAAAAGTCTCTGACGTCATTCTAGCTCTGCTCTGACATTTTTGTGCCCTTAACTAAAATATATATCCTTTAATTCCTTGAGATATCTATTTCACTCACTAAAACCTAAATTAATCACAAATACCTAATCCAGAATCTTTAAAATTAGAGAATCATGGGAAAACAGTCTGGCTACATAAAATCAGATAAAAATGGACTGAATAGGGTTTTATACATCCCCTCAATCTCCTTTAAAAATCAAATGCTTTGGTTGCTTGTTTATTTATAATTTGTTCATTAGGAAGGAGCTATCCAACCCTGAATCATGCGAACCATCATATACATTTTTTTTTCAAGGCATGATCTCACCCTAGCCCAGGCTGACCTGGAATTCACTCTGAAGTCTCAGATTAGCCTCAAATTTACAGAAATCTTTCTACCTCCGCATTCAGAGTGCTGAGACTATAGGCATGCACTACCTCATCCAGACAGCAACAGATTTTTATCTAGCCTAATGAATGCATATGAAGTACTGAAATCTTTATTATCACATGAAACATCTTAACTGAATGACTTGTTAATATTTTATGTATCATCAGCCTTTGACCTCCAAAAACTGATGTATACCTGGCCCGGACTTTTGCCTATATGGCACCTCTGAATTCTTGTTGCATTTTCACTAATCTAAAACAAAAATTAAACTTTTGAATGCTATTTTCCATTCAGAAAATATTTATGTAGAACAAATCATATATCAAAACCACATGTTCAAAGCGAATTACCAGAGTGAGAAAAGAAATTTGCATTTAGAAAATGCCAAGCTCCAAGGTTTCACCAAAGAACAGTAAAAAAAAAAGTAATTTAGATATTGATATGGGTGATTATGTAGAAAGATCTCATACGGCTATGAATTAGAAAGACCAGTCTCCAATATCACGTTCTATCAGTAAAGGGAAATAAAAAGAAATAAAAAGAAGTCTATGCTACTTGTTACAGTGGAAGTGACAAAATATGCTCATTCACTTTCATATCTAATAGGAAGTTGAGGGATTTCTTTCTCTTTTTTCTCTCCCTCCCTCCCTTTCTCTCTCCTTCCCTCCCTTTCTCTCTTTTTCTTTTTCTTTCTTTCTTTCTTTCTTTCTTTCTTTCTTTCTTTCTTTCTTTCTTTCTTTCTTTCTTTCTTTCTTTCTTTCTTTCTTTCTTTCTTTCTTTCTTCTTTCTCTCTCTCTTTCTTTTCTTTCCTCTCTCTTCCCCCTTCTTCCTTCCTTTCCTCCCTCCCTTCCTTCTTTTTCTTTTTAGAGGGAAGGTTGACCTGAATCTCACAGTAATCCTTCTAACCTTAGCCTCCTGATTGCTGAGCTTAAAAGCATGAACCACCATGCCTGGCTAGAGGTGTTTATATCTAAAAGCCATCTTTGATCTCAAGCTACACAACAATTAGACTTGAGCATCGAGACAATCAAAATGCATTTTATCTGATGGCTAGAGATACGAGTAATTTTGTTTAGTGTCATCTGGCTAGTAATAAAGAGAACCAAGTCTGAAGGAATCTGATATCCACACTCTGAGCTACTAGGAGCTCTGAAATATCAAGATCTGGGAAATCCTTAGAGGCTCCTGCAGTGATCTGAATTAAAGAAATAAATGGGAAGGAGAAAGGAAGCTAACTGCCATGAGTAGCGGGTGCAAAGAATAGACATGAAATATTAAAAAGGTTGACATTTCACAGAATTAATAAATAACTCTTTAGAATAATACTAGAAATATTCATTCCTTACTTTAAGGTATTCTATACAAACCAGGTGTGGGACTATACACTTGTAATCCTAGCATTCTGGAAACTGAGTCAGGAGGACAGCAAAGTTGTGGTTAGTCTGAGCTACATAATAAGAGCCTTTCTTAATTTTATATAAAATTAATTTAAAATATTTATTTACTTGATGGGGAGAGGGAGAGAAAGAGAGACAGAGAGAGACAGAGAGAGAGAATCAATAGGCCAGGCCTCCTGCTGCTATGAATGAACTCCAAACACACAAGGCACTTTGGCATCTGGCTTTAATGTGGGCACTGGTGAATTGAACCTGGGTTGTTAGGCTTTGCAAACAAGTGACATTTAACCACTGAGCAATCTCTCTAGATCCCGTCTCAATTAAAAAAATATTTGGAGGAATAAAGCCTCTTTAATTGCCATGGTTTGATCCAGGTGTCCCCCACAACCAAATGAATGTGATCTGATTGATTGATCTTCATTGATCCTCAGCTGATAGCAGTTTGGGTTTTACAACCTCACTGGAGCTGTGTTGCTGAGGGCAGGTTTATAGGGTTATAAGCCAGCTTCCCCTTGCCAGTGTTTGGCACACCTTCCTGCCTCTGTTTGCTGTGCTGTGATGGAGGTGATGTCCACCCTCTGCTCATGCCATCGTTTTCCCTGCCATGATGGAGTCTCCCCTCGAGTCCATAAGCCAAATAAACCCATTTCTCCACAAGCCGCTTTTGCTTGGGTTCTTTCTGTGCAGCAACTAGAATGGTGAATACAACATTAATATAGCAGAGATATATTTGCATTTATTTCATGAATAATTCTCTATCAACTGTGTTTAATAATGTTTAATAAATTAATAATTTTTTCACAAAAATATGCCTGTTACTTGAATTTACATTTAAATATTTTCAATTTCTGTTATCATTTGGTGGCAAGCTGCTCTACTGTGATCTAGCATTCTTAGTTTTATCAATTAATAAATAGTGAGAACTGGAAAGTGGGAGACATGTTTTGCATTTTTGAGTTAAGGTCTCTCACTGGCTTGAGCTCATTAAAAAAGCAGAGATTTTAATGCTTTCCACAACACTTCTGAAGACCTGCTTGGTACTAAGTATAGGATGATGGGTAAGATGTACAATGTTTCAAGGAGGTCACAGTACAGCTGGCTATTAAAAGCATACAGTGATCTCTCCAGGTACCTGCATGGAGGTGCTTCTACTTCCTGACCATTCTAATCTATAAAACGAGGGCACTATTAGTGCCTGTTACTAATTACTATGAGGAAGTCATGTTTAAACAAGAATGGGGTTAGAACAATTCCTGGTACTTGGCAAAATCCCATGAAGGATTCAGTCAGAACAGTTGGATGGGAGATGAAGAGACTATCTAGGGGTGAGGACAAGAATGTTCTGGAGAGCAGAACGTAGGCACATGCTTTTCTGGGTGATTGCTGATATGGGGATTATAGAGGGTAGTAGTGAAACATATAAAAAGAAGGTCAGGTATGATGGCACATTCCTTTAACCCCAGAACTCAGGAAGCAGAAGTAGGAGGATCGACATGAGTTCAAGGCCAGCCTGCAACTATGTAGTGAATTCCAGGTCAGCCTGGGCTAGAGCGAGACCCTACCTTGAAAAACCAAAATATAAAAATCCATAAACGAAATAGAGCTGGGATATATGTGAGACATTTCATGAGCATCTTGACCAGGGGACATTTGATGCTGCAGTTCTTGACAGAGAGGTTCTGGACCTGAGCCCAGAGGCTAAAATGCAGTGTCTTTCTGTGATAGAAAATTTCTGAGGAATGTCCTCAGACAGTGTTAAGAAGAGACATGGGTGAGGATGGTTCTAGCCAAGGAGGAGCTGGTTTCATTTCTTTCCTAAATAGCCAAACAGGGTTTAATGATGGTGTACAGTTGAAAAGATGTCTTCTTGTCCTGTATTGTTTCTTAGGTGACCAATCAGAGTATTGTTATGAAAACTACATGGTCCTGGTTCATCATTGTCCAAAATCTTCTTATATTACACAGACTATGGTGTGTTTTCATGTAAAATTTTCATTTGAAGAATGTGTTCCTTAAAAAAATACTTCCAAGAGCCTAGCATAGGGGGCCTTTAATCCCAGCACTTTGGAAGAGGAGTTAGGAGGATTGCTGTGAGTTCTAGGCCAGCCTAGAACTACAGAATGATTTCTAGGTCAGTCTAAGATAGAATGAGACCTTATCTCAAAAAAACAAAAATAAGTACTTTCAGGATAAATGTTATTGTCCATTTCTCAGGTATGTAACATGCTAGGATGTGTGCGTGTGTGTGCATGCGTGTGTGCATGTGCATGTGTGTGTGTGTGTGTGTGTGTATCATCATCTCACACACTCATGTTTCACCCATGGCTAAAGCAGCTGTATAATTCTCTATCTCTATATTTGACTTCCTTAAAAATATTTAAATTCTAAATATGAAGCTCCTGATTAAGGAAGAAATAATACTAGACTCAATTTCAGAATAACTTTAAGAGTGCTTATTTAATTATTTAGCAAACTTACAGCATGCCAGAAACAGTTCTAAACACTTCATGAATATTAATGAATTAAAGTTGGATGAGAAGAGGTGAGAAATACAATAGAGATTTCCCCACTCACCAGATGCATCTGTGGCTCTGAAACCTTCATACCTAAAGCCTTTATATAGTCACTTAAAAAAGCAAGGCCTGCACTCTAAATACCTTCTGCCTCCTTGAAAGCTTCCAATTTCTTTCACATTTTTGTGTGAACAATTTTTAAGAAAATATCTTTAGGGATAAAAACTTTTAACACTGTTTTAAATGTTGGACTTCTTGAAAATTATGTGTAGAAAGAGAAAGAAGATTAGCATAAAGCTTACAGAATAGAGCATGCTGTTTGCTCATGTGCATTTGGAAAGGGAAGGACAGTGCAGTTCCCCTGGCTGGTCAGGGGAATCAGCCAGCTAGAAGACCAGGTCTGCTGGCTGTGACAAACAGGAAGTGGTGTGTGTGGCCCAGGTCATGCCAAGAACAGGATGAGTGGAAGTGAGGGTGGTCTTGATCAACTGCTGTGGTGAGATGTAGACATAGCTCTCAGCACAGCTTCTACCACTTTTGGGGGCTGTTGTGGGGCCTTTTGGAGTCGAGTTAACTTGTCATTAGAACAGAGAGTTGCCAATAAGATGATACCTGCAATGCACAGACTAGACTCTACCCAAGGTGTATTTTCCATATGTATGATGGTAAACTACTTGGGTATAACTATAGAAGTTCCAATCAATTGTTTCACATATAAGTTATGGCTTTATCTACTCTGGTCCTCATGAATGGAGCTTTTGTGTAGAAGGAGGAAAGATTGCATTTTTGCTCATGTTTTTGGTTATTTTTTTTCTAGAAGCTATAATTTTGAAACATAGCATCACAGTGTAGTAACACTGCTGATGGCCTTTGAATCAACCAAACAGTCAAACCAGTCTACCTTTGAACTCGCCTCATTGTCAGCCTATATATAGTAGGTTCCTCTCCTACATAAACAGTGAGTCTAAATTATCTTACTCACTACAGTCCTGCCCCAGGCTGTTTATAGACTTCTTTATATTGCACACAGGGCATTATCTTGATTTCACTGAGACAGTCTGTGCACCTGGTTTATCCCTGAACTTCTTTGAGGAGAATAAAGATATCTCATAAAATAGCCATAAAAATGGGGCATGGAGTATGACAAATCATTCATTTTTTCTTATGCTATAGTGAGCTCTTGACATCTCTTGACATTAACATTTCTAAGTGACTGTTACAGGAAACTGAGTCACAAAAAGATGGCGCTGGAGATAGAGTGGAGAATCAGAAAATTTATTCGTGTTGACATGGACTCAGGGCAATAACTTCCAAAACCTGAGTTCTAGGTTCTGATAGCTCAGGGTTTTTATAGACAAACACAACATGCAGTCTGATACCATCTTCTTTACCATATTGGTGGGTTACATGTTTCTAAGGTTACATGATTTTGGGACACAACCAGAAAATTCCTTTGCAACCAGCTAGGGATAAGAAAGTACAAATATAAAAAAGAAAGTGCTTGCTCAGGGCTGTTTGTGTCTATGGCTGCACTAACCTGATACAAGCAGGTGCAGCTGCATAGACAGGGAGGACACTCAGGGTCATGTTCTCTCCCTGGTAAATATGGAATAATAGAAACTGAGTTTCAGATTATCATCCAGGCCTGGTTTGTATGTTCAGTTTCTTCTACCACACGACCATTTTAGTTCCCATGCTATAGAAATGAAAGACAGTGGAGCACACAAGAAGACCCTAGAGCCTGTGTTACATAGAGCCCAGCCATCAAGGTGCATAGGACTTCAGCTGATAAGTCTAGACCACAGTCCTGGGCAAGATGTTTGAGGCTATTATGTGTCTGTAATTTTTGAAAATATATTTCCAGAATCAGGTCCCCTGCCAGCTGCTTATTTTGAAACACAGTCAAAAATAATTTCAGGCAGTGATATATAACAGTTTTGCTCTGTGTACTGGAGGCAAGTTGGTTTTTAATATTTGGTAAACAGTTTATATAAAATTAATCACAAATGTGTAACTATTCATTATATTTAATGTCACATTGCCCAGTATGTTAGAAGAGGCAAAAAATTATCAAACTTTGTTCTCTAGTCCTTCATTTATTTAGCTTAAAATTTTCATCAAGTTATGCCCAATTTATCTGGAACACATGTCCCAGGATGTCATTTACATATGTTACAGGCAAAATATTGCAGACTCCTTTGAGTCAGTCTGATTCCATATAGCGCTGAACATATTCAGCTCCTGATGGAGTAGCTGGCTGATTTTTTAAAAATATCTTTATTATCCATAATTAGATACACCGCATGAGCAAATCTTATGATGGTACCTCCGTTGGTTGGCTGATTTAAATGTTCTTTCTTTGACAAATCTTCTCTGCAGGCTGTATCAAAATATTGTTTCAGCCCAGACATCCACCCACCCCCACTAACTGGCCATTTTATGTCAAAAATGTATTTCTAGGTGTTAGGCTTACATGAAATGAATTGGATCATTTATCAAACATCTCTGTGTATATATGTTAATGCAGGTGCATGTAGACATCAGAGAATGACTTCAGGGTTGGTCTGTATCTTCTTCACTTGTTTGCTGCTGCATTCACATCTACTGGCCTGTATGCTTCTGGGGACTCTCCTGTCTTCACCTCCTGTCTCACTATAGGTGCACTGGGATACACACCCTTGCTACTGGATCTGGATTTCTCAGAGGTTTTGAGGGTCCAAATTCATGTCCCCATGCTTGGACAGCAAGCATTTTACCCACTGCACCATATCTCAATATTTTTTTTTCAAGAAAATGGGGAAAAAAAAGTCTGTTTTGGGCTAGGAAACAGAAAGGGAAAGACAGAGACTGCTTTTGACTCATTAACTTTCCACTAATAAACTAGGATAAATTCTTGCTGTATAGTCCTAGTGGGTATTTCTGAGCAGATTGTTGGCAGGCAGTATCTTAATAACAAGTAGAATAGTTGATTAACAGCCATGGGGCCCTGAATATGAATGCAAATTTCTTCCCTCTTTTAATACCAATATTAGTGGTGTCTAATATATACTAAATCCTAGTAATTGGTAGTTTGTGTAAGTCCCTAGACCACTTATTGCTATTTAATATGTCTGTTTAGTTAATTAAAACAATAATTTCGATGAGCATATAAAATAGCTTAGCTTAACTCAGAACTAGTTAAAATATAACTACCAATTTGTCAGTTAGAATTTATCAAGCCTAGATAATGTTGTAATGATCAGTAATTACTTCTTGTCTTTGTCTAGCAATATAATAAGGAGGACAAATTTTCTGATCATTCAGAGATCATTAGAAATAGTTCACCCAAAAGGGTTTTCTAGACCATAAACTAGATAATAATATCTAACTTGCTTTGCTTATTGGGAAGAAATAGATAGAGTAAGGGAATCGAAACTGATGAGCAGCTATTATTGTCCTTTTCTTAGTCACAGAATTCAGCAATAAGCATTGCTTTGGACTTTTCTGCATGGGTAACACTTTCCCAGCTCAAAACTGTTTTTATACACTAAATGAACAAGTACAGTGTCCTATTTCACCACTAATGACTCACAACAAAGTGAATAGAAACCTGCTTTTTCTGGTTTTTTCTTTTTTTTTCCTCTTCTGCCTCACTCTGCCATTACTTTCTCTATACAACTTTCCTGAGTTCTTGAAGGGAGAGAAAATTCTGCCTTCAGTAATCCATGATATTATCCATTGCCTTTTCATAAGAACCTTCACTTTAAAAATTGTTTTTATTTACGAGAGAGAGAGAGAGAGAAAGAGAGAGAGAGAGAGAGAGAGAGAGAGAGAGAGAGAGAGAGAGAGAGAGAGAGAGAGAGTGAGTATGGGTGCACCTTCTGCACTGCAAATGAACTCCAGATAGATGTGCCGCTTTGTGTATCTGGCTTTATGTGGGTACTGGGGAAATAATCCAGGCCAGCAAGTTTTGCAAACAAGCACCTTTTAACAGAAGAGCCATCTTGCTAGCCCTGGAATCTTAACTTTTTAATCTCGTTTTCAAATTCTTTATGTATATGGCTTCCTAATTCTTGACTATGTTTGCTTTCTGAGGCTTGGTTTGTTTCATTGTACAATTTTTTTAGACACTTCCCACTACACCCCCTCCACACACACACACACACACACACACACACACACACACACACACAAACACATTTTGTGGTCCATTCTCAATAGGATATATCAGGTTTTTTTATAGCCCTTCAATGAAAGCTAAATAATTACTGCAATGAAAATATAGGCTTGCAGTAAAACAATTAAAAGTTAATCAAATTAATCATTCGAGTCCTTATTTATATTTATAAACCTGGCCATACTAGTACCTTGTAATTATTTCTGAGTTGGTAAAATTAATTTCTCCACACACTGAAAGAATTATTTATGTACATATCTTTACACAATAGTTATTATGTGCTGAGGTAAGTGTTTATAATTATCCTATTTGATAGATAAAGAGATGTAGATACAGGGGGGATTAGACTTAAGAAAAAGTACATGGCAGAATTGATTTCACACCCAGACAGCCTGGCTCTTAATTGCTGAATTGTGTTCCCTGTTGAAATCAAGAGTGCTGTTCTTGTCACAGATCTCCAGAGTCTGATGCTGATTCAAACAGCAAGAAGGGGAACATTTTCCAATGGGTTGAGGATTTCTAGACCTAGACAATGCACAAAGCATTTTGGGGTTTTTGTTTAATGTTTAATTTCACTGTAGAATAGCTTTTCTATGGGGCATGATTTTATTTATTTATTTATTTACTTATTGAAATTGGCATTGCTGGCTGTGTCAGTATGCAGTTGTTACCATGGTTCACAGGGGTTTTATGACTCATTGTATGAAAGATAGTTGGGGGCCCTCGAGAAGGGAGAAATTGCAAGCCTTTACAAAAGGGAAGTACAAGTTATCTGAAATATTTTTAAAGCAATATTTTATTCTCCAAAATCAAATACACTATATTATTAAATATTACATTGGTATCCCTAATTCCCTCCTCCCTGTCCCCAATCCACTGGGTATCCTCCTCAGTGGGCATACTGGATGGTTCCATGGGGTAGGAGGTTATGGGTAGCATAAGAGGCAGCCAGGTTCCCCCTCACTTGTGTATTGTTGCTGAGTGGGGCAATGTCTCTGGATATTCTCCTCCACCATAACTCCGACATTCTTTCTGCTCCCTCTTCTGCTCAGTTCCCTGAGTCATGGTGGGTTTTAAGACTGATTCATTGTTGAGATATTAAGGGCCTACGGTCATACCACCTGAAAGCGCTGATCATGTTGAAATATTTTTACAAAATAACTGTTTCTATTACAAAGAGTAACAATACCAATGCTCAAATTATTACATTTTCAGAAAGCTTTAGACCTATACTTATAATTAGACATGCAAAAGAAAATATAACATGTAAATGAACATGATTAAATTAGTAAGCATTCCCAATTCCTTATATGAAGCATTCAAATTCTACTGTGCTCTTCAGGCACATCCTTTCACAAAAATTGATCACATCTGTTCTTAGTCATTGGTGCCTGAAAATTACTATTTATTAAACATTTAGAACGCAATTACCCCATGTAGAACACAACTCTTGATAACCTTGGTGAGATGATATCCCTTCACCTGCATGATATTTAAGAACATTATTAGGTAGCCTGTTCTCTCTGTCGTTGCCTTGCTAAAGCAGCTTATAGTGAAGCTGAGATCAAGAGAGTTCATGGCAAAAAACTAGGAACTGCACAGCTAAGAGCTCTGATGATGTATATGTTCCTACCTGACGCTGACCTTTCTGTGATTCTGAGAAATCAAAGTTTTAAGAGTACATTTGTCATAGGAAGACACACATGGTGTTGCTACTCTCTTTAAAAGGTAGTGCTAAAGCTTAATGCTAGGTGTGGTCAGTTGTCTCCAGATTTATTGAGGCATATGTGATATTTACTATAAGTGTTATTTACTTTATGGAACAATGATCACAATCTAGTTAATATGCCCATAACCTAATATAGTTGCCTCTGTGTGTGTGTGTGTGTGTGTGTGTGTGTGTGTGTGTGTGTGTGTGTGTGTGTGTGTGTGTGTTAGGAGCATTTAAGATCTTCTCTGAGCAATTTCGAGTATATATTATAGCAATGTTAATTACAGTTAGTGTGCACTATCCAGATCTCCAGACTCTGAGCAGGCTCCATAACAAGCTTTAATCAACGTCTCCTCGTTTCCCTTCACTCTCCCCCTGGCATCCAGTGTTCTCTCTGTTTTTATGAGTTTGAATTTCCAGATTGCACTTATAAGTGAAATAGTACAGGGTTTGTCTGTCTGTATCTGGCTGATTTCACTGAGAGAAATGACTTCCAAGTTTATCTGTGTTGTCAGAAATGGGAGGAAGTGCATGTCTAAAATGTTGAACAGTTTTCCACTGTGTGTATACATATCACATTTGATTCATCCCTTTATCTGTCAATGGATGTTTAGGTTGTTTCTGTATCTTGGCTACTGTGAGTATTTCTGAGAAGAATCTAAGCCTATAGATGTCTCTCAGAGACCCTTATTTCATTTCCTTGGATATACACTCAGAAGTACAATTACTGGATCATATAGTAATTTACACTGGAATATTCTGAGGAACCTCCATCCCATTTTCCATAGTCATGGTGCCAATTTTACATTGCTAAGGACAGTGTATTATGATTCCATTTTCCTCACATCTTCACTAGCACATACTATTTTTTGTCATTGATAACATTCTCATTAGTCTGCGTGAGGTCTCATTATTCTCATGTGGTTTTAGTTTGCATTTCCCTGATATCAGTGATGTTGAATGGTCTTCACATACCTATACTTCACTATACTATATCTACTCAGGTTTTGAATGAAGCTGAATATTTTTCATTTGTTGAAGATTTTTGTTTTCTTTTATGTTTTATAATCAAGTCCTTATCAGATGTGTGGCTTATAAGCATATTTTTTGGAAATCCATAGGTGGTCTTTTCATTCTTCTGACTGTTTCCTTTGCTAGGCAGAAGCTTTTTAGTTGGAGATAATCCTAGTTGTCTAACTCTGCTTCTACTGCTTATTCTCTTGGGACCATGTCCTGAAAGTCATTGACCAAATCAATACCCAAAGCTTTTGCCCTACATTTTTCTCTAGTAGTGTGAGTTCAGGGTCTTACATTTAATTTTTAAAAAATTTATCTTCCATATTATTTTAATATTGTGGTAGTTTGAATGTATGTCCCCAAATAGATTAAAGAGTATATTAAAAATTTTCTCCAGCTGCCTGTCTGGAGGGTGTGTCAGCTTGGCCAGATCCTAGTGTCCAGCCTTAAGGTGTTTCTGGGGTGGGTCTGGATTTCCAGCTATACATATGCAAAGAACAGTCTGAGCTCAAGCCTGGAGTTCCCCAGTATTTTGCAGTTTTGAGTGTACTTGCTTGATTTTGGAGTGGCTTTTGATGGGTTTCTATCTGTGCTTGGACCTGTGAAAGGGGGCCAGCCACTTTCACCATTATGGAACTTCCTCTGGATCTGTAACTTCAATAAATCCCTTCCTCCAATAACTGTGCCTGATTTGGAGGTTCATCCAGTGGCATGTGGCTGACTACAACAAACATATATTTATTAAATAATTTTAGTTTACATATTAATAGGCTTCATTAAGATGTATGTTGTGTGAGTGTGTGCTATTGAATTTCTCTTTTTTAAAAATGTAATCACAAATTATAATCATTGTGTCATTTTCAAGTCTATATGTCATTGTATGTTGTTCTCATACATTTAAGTCTTAATTCATTTTGATTTGATTTTCACATATTATAGGAGATGAAGGCCCAGTGTTAATATTTGGCATGTGGTATCCAGATTTCCCAACATAATTTACTGATGAGACTGTCATCATTACATAGTCTTATAACTCTTGTCCAAGATCACATGATCTTAAATGTGAATGAAATTTTAGGTTCTCTAAACTATCATGTAAGTATTATTTTAGGTCTTTCTTGTGCCAGTATAATATTTTTTGGATTACAGTGACTTTTTAGAATATTTATTAATTTATATATTATTTTAGCATATATTCATTTTACAAATTATAGATCTCATTATGGTATTTTATGCATGTATTTCATAAACTGTTGTAGTCAGCTTTCTCATTGCTGTGCAGAAAGAACCTAACCAAAAGCAGCTTGTGAAGGTTTATTTTGGTTTAAAGACTTTAGGGGAAGCTCCATGATAACAGCAAAAACAACAGCATGAGCAGAGGATGGGCATCACCTCCACCACAGCACTGCAAACAGCGGCAGGAAGGTGTGCCAAAAACTGGCAAGGGGAAGCTGGCTTATAACCCCCATAAGCCTGCCCCCAACAACACACCTCCAGTGAGGTTCCAATTCCTAAACTGCCACCAGCTGGGGATCAAGCATTCTGAACATATTAAGTTTATGGGTGACACCTGTATCAAACCAGTACATACATTTTGTGTTTCCATCCCATTACTTTGTGTTACATTTGAATTGAGGAGCGTGATGTTTCCATCTTTGTTCTTGCTACAGATTATTGCTGTATCTAAGCAGGGTCTTTTGTGGTTCCATACTGCATTGAATCTATAGGTAGTTTTGGAGAACATAACTATTTTGACAATATTCATTCAATATTAATTCCTTTTTTTTTCTTTTTGTAGCTTCCCATTTTCTCCTAGCTCCAGTGACTCCTGGATCTGTGTTCCCTTACAGAACTTGGTTACTGGCACACGTGGCCATGCCCACCTACTTAACTTGGGTTCTGGATATTCAAACTCTGGCAGTCTGAGGACCTCTCGGCCCTCAGGTCTGCATAGGAAGCACACTTAATTTCTGAGCCATCTTTCCAGCTCTGACAATCTTAATTTCTATAATCCATAAACAGATGCTATTTTCCATTTATATTTACCTACCTATTTTTGGACAATATTTTAAAAATATTTAATTGATTCATTCATTTGCAAGGAGAGACAGAGAGAAGAGAAACAACACACACATACACACACACACACACACACACACACACACACGGAGAAAGAATGGCTACGCCAGGACCTATAGCTACTGTAAAAAAAAAACTCCAGATGTATGTGCCACTTTGTGTGCATCTGGCTTTATGTGGGTGTTAGGGAATTGAACTTGTGTCATTAGGCTTTGCAGGCAAGCATTTTAACCTCTGAGTATCTCTCCAGCCCCCCTGGACAATATTTTATAGTTTTCCTTATGTATATTCTTTCTTATTTGGTTAAATATTTTTGCCTAGTATCTTGTGGATTTTGATGATATTGTATGATTTTTAATTGCTTGATTTCTGCGGCAATTCTTTTTTTCTCATGTTACTGACTTATTTTTTACTATTGTGGTAGAATAGAACCTTGTTATAGTTTGAATCCTCTAAATTTTGTTAAGATGTGCTTTATGGATCAAAATATGAACTATCCTGTGACTATTTCTTGTGTCCTTGAGAATTTGTGTCTTTAGTTGTTGAACAAAATAGTCTCTATATATCCATTTGGTCTATAGTGTTATTCAAGTTTCTCCCTGAATGATCTATGCAATGTTCAATGTGAGGTATTATGGATTATTGTATCCCTTTACTTCTGTTGATCTTTGCTTCATACTTTCAGTTTTTTTAAATATTAAATGCATGTGAATTTACAACAGTTAAATCTCTTGTTGTTATTATAGAATAATCTTCTAGGTCTTATTACATTATTTAAAGTTTTTTTTTCCTGACACGTACATTGTCACCTCTACTCTTTTTTATTACCAGTTGTGTGGAATAATTTTCCTATCCCTTCACTTTTAGTATTGTGTTTCCTTTTCTATATCTGAGACTGACACAACTTATATGTTTGGACACTTAATGGTGTCCTAGGATCCAATAGGTTTTCACCATTTTTCTTCATTTATTTATTTTTTTCTATTTTATCCGTTGACTAGGTATTTGCAAATGCCCTGTCTTCGGTGCACAGATTCTTTTGTTTGATCAACTCTTCCACTGAAGCTTTCTATTGTGCTTCTTATTTTTTTTCCACTGTATCTATTGGCTGCAGAAGTTTTTTTTTTTCTTCTTTTTGTTTTGAGTAATGCTTTGTATTTCTTTGTGGAAATCCTCATTTTTGTCCATGTTTTGTTTTCTTGACTTCATATGCTTATTTGGGTTCACTTGCAGCTCACTGAAGTTCCATCAAACTATTCTTTTGAATTTTTTTGTGGGAGTCAGGCAATTCATAGATCTTCATTTCTTTGTATTTGTTACAGAAAAGTTTTGTGCTTTTGGCGGTATCACATTTCCTTAAGATTTTTGTTGTTTCTGATCTTCTTTGAAATCTTATTATTTTCCATTTCCAAAAATGGTCCAATAATGCTATAGAGGCACTAAACCTGAGTGGGAAATGAATGGCTTGTTAATTGGCTAAGAGATCCGCTCAGAGGCAGGTAACCCTTAACTGGAACTGGTATCCATGGCAATCCCATATGAGAACCAAGAACCTGGTCTTCAAGGGGAAACGCCCACTAACCAGAGATCTACAGAGAGATTATATCCATTAGAATCTCAACAGTTTTACAAAGTTTGTCTCATTTAACCTATACTAATCTCACTCTCCATTGGAGATTCTACTTGTATGATTCAGAAGCCAGGGAGAACTGTGGACAACCCAATCCCACCAACAGTACCAGAAATGTTACCTGTCACCCAGGCAGGAGATAAACTACCTTTTATTTATGATATAGAGCCCAAGTGAAACCTTCAAGGAAGTGATGACATGAGCAAGAGACCTACCTCCAAAGCAAAGCAGATAACCTGGGAAGGATGATGGGAGATAGACACTGAGGACACCCAACACAATCCAAAGCAGAAATCCATAGGTTCTTAAGACCTCAACAGTAAACCAGACCTAAAACTCACCCAACATGACTCAGGGATCTGAGTGGAAGAGGGGGCAGAAAGATTGTAAGATCCATTTAAAAAAAGGTCAATTTTTAAGTCTTTACTGACTTGTTTTGGGAAAGACCTTTACCCGTCAGGTTTGTTTGGGATTTCAAGGGCTCTTGGAAATTTGTGTAAATGCACCTGCTCCATATCTTGCTTTTATTTTTGGGAGGGAGAGAACCAGGATTGTATGCTTCTCTCATTGTCACAAAGCTGGGGTGGCTGCTGTTAGGACCACTCTCAGCTTTCTCTAGGGAAGTGATCTGAACCATTCAAAGTTAAATGCATTTTCCCAACACACAAGATCAAACTCTCTCCATGAAGACATACACAATTTGCACAGACTCCCGAACAGTGTTATGAACACAAAATCAGGGTGCCAGTGGCAGGGAAGGAAGGAACAT
>PVHP010007058.1:0-14018 GCA_004024765.1 Zapus hudsonius | reverse complement strand
GACCAAGGGAGAAAACAGTAAAAGTCAAAAACAAGCAATTTAGACATGTCTTTATCTTAAGAAACCTGCTCTCTATCTTTAATATATACTTAAACCTTCCAATTCTTAAACATGGAAGTATTAAAGTCATGGCTTAGCGGGGCTGGCGAGATTGCTTAGTGGTTAAAGTCACTTGTTTGTAAAGACTGATGGCCCGGTTTTGTTCCTAAGAAAAGCCAGATGCACAAAGCGGCACATGCATCTGGAGGTCTTTTGCAGTGGTGGGAGGTCCAGGCATTTCTATACACACACACACACACACACACACACACACACACACACACACACACACACACACACACAAATAAATAAAAATAATTAAAAAATAATAGCTTAGGGATTGAATTACTAAGTAATAAGCTATTTGCACACGAAAGGAGTTGACAAGCATCCAGGTAACTAATATTTTCATGCAAATGTGTTAAACACTTAAGGGGCAGGGTAATGCTATTATGATGTTATTTTCAGAGTATCTGCTATGTTGATGAAAAACTTGCATTTTCCTTATTACTGGTTGTGAAAAAATGTGTAGTACAAAGACACAGTGGACAATGAAGAAGGCTCTATTTGGACATATTAAAATGTTTCCTCAAACATCAAAAAATTACTAGTGTATATTCATTGTACAAAGTAGTGGATTTCATGATGTTTTTATTCAAGCATATCATGTAATTTTTCCCTACTCACCACTTAATTACTCTCTCCTGAACCATGCCTGCCCCCTCCCACTGGCTGCTTTCCCCTTCCCAAAGAGTGCCCAGTTGTATAGCTATTTTCTTCAAATTTGAAGGAGCAAACAAATTTATAAGGTTCAAGAAACTCCTGAAAGTTAAATGGACTCCTCCTTGGGGTTTTATAATCAGTAATGATTCATGGGAGAGGAGACTCCAGGTTGGTCCACACTGCTTTGTACAGGGAGCTCCCACTTTGGGGTCATCACTGAGACCACTGATGCAGCTGCCTTTGAGACCCCCTTTCTCCTACATGTAAGTCCCACTCATACTCTTGTAGTAACCGCCCCCACCAACTTGAGGGAATTGTGGAATTGTTACTTTGCTCTTTGCCTAGTATCTTAGCTCCGGTGAATAGACATTTTTTTCACATCAACCAAGATAGTCAGTCACATGATACATCCCTTCTCTTTTCATGTCTGGTGTGTGTGTTTGTAATCTAGGTTTCATATATGAAAGAAACATAGTATTTGTCTTTCTAAATCAGGGTTACTTTGCTTTTTTCCTTACAAAATTCACATGAGACAGAAAGGCGTGGATTTCTAGCTTCAAATCCAGGCCTGACACTAACTTCATGTTTTAATAGAACACTGATATTTTCTGTTTTTAGAGATTTTATATGTTTTTCCTAATTCATCCTCCTAATCCATCTACATTTAATTATCATAACTACATGAACAATAATGGGCTCTCTTAAATGTATTTTATTTATACATTTGCAAATGAGTGAGCGAGCAAGTGAGCGAGAGAGAGAGAGAGAGAGAGAGAGAGAGAGAGAGAGAGAGAGAGAGAATATGGGTGCATCAGGGCCTCTTTCCCCTACAAAAGAACTCTAGATGTAAGCACCATTTTGTGTATCTAGCACTATGTGGGTACTGGGGAATCAAACCCAGGCCATGAGGCTTTTAAGAAAGCGCCTTGACTGAGCCATCTCCCCAGACCCAATACTGGATCCTTAGAGCATCTAAGCATCCATGGTTTCCCAGTTTGGAAATGAGCACTAGAGAGCAATAGTTCTTAATCAAGGTTGATTTTCTGGCCCGATGAATATATGCAATAGCTAGAGACTTTTTATTTTTATTTTTGTGTCATTAGTGATTGACCCAAGGGACTTATACACACTAGGTCAGCAATGCACCACTGAGGTGTATCACTAGTCTTTTAATTAATTAATTAATTAGCTTTTATTTTAGTTTATAAAAAACTTCTGGCTAGTTTTTATTAAAGACAAAATTTACATGGTTTACTTTTCAGCAGATAGATCTAGGATGCCTCTAATGATGTCAGATCACCTGTATCAATGATAGACAGTGTACATATTTTGTAGTAGTTATTGCATGCTGAGCCCAGTTCAATATTTTTGCCACTGTAGTGATGGACACCAGCTTCAGCCAACATGGTGTTGTATTCTATCTCAGATTTCCTAAAGCTGAGCAGTTGTTGGTGAGGGTAATTTCACTTTTCCCTATCTGATCTTCAGTGTCTGCTTATACTCCAGCACATACTTTCAACTTTTCATAACAAGCTGGAGCCTGGAGTTGATGGACTCCAGGGACCTTTTTATCTTCTTTGTGACCACCATGTTCTTTCAGAATGCCCCCTGCCAAGAATAGCCATGAGCAAGGCAGGGGAGCCTCCTTTTGCATTTTATTTTGAGATAGCATCTCATGAAGGGGCCCAGGCTGGCCTCACACTCATTCTGAGGCCATGCTAGGCATCAAAGTTGAAATTCTCATTCCATATCATCCAAAGTAGCTTGGATTCCAGGCCTGTGCCACCAGACCCTACTTGGAGATAATTTTGTGGGGCACATTTATGGAGCAGGTGAGTACAACTCAGGGTTCAGAATGCCTCAAACAATTACACTGCACAGGGTAGCTCCCATCAACTGAGTTGTCTAGCTCCAGACTTCAAAAGCATTGAGAGACTGGGAAGCCTTGCTCTCAAACAACAGTTCAGAAGCACTGGAATGGGGAGGGTGGCATTCCAAGTCAGCAGAACTTTCACGGGTTTAGAACAATCAGCTTGTACACACTGGCCTTCCTGGGGCTGGAGAGCTGATGCTGATGCATTATGGGCTTTTACAGTCACTCAAGCAGCACTGCAGTCTTGCCATACTGTATTACGGAAATTGCTTTGGGGTTTAATGAAACACAAAGAGCTATAAAAGCATCTTCAATAAAATACTAACAAGATTTCACACATTGTAATTGAGGGATAAGAGGGGGACAACATTGCTTTCCAGATTTAGAGGAACATTTTCCCACTTATTCAATTAATTTCTTTTGTAGGCTGAGTGATGGTGGTGACTGTCCATCCTGCATTGTGGATTTAAGCTTCATTGAACTATGAAGAAAACCCAGAGAATATAGCATATCCTTTTTTTTTTCCTTTTCATTCCTGTTGATCAAACACACACCTGAAGACTCCAAATTGCATTAACAATGACAAGCTATCAGGAGCAATTCTTCAAAGGCTATTTATCAAATTTGTAAATGTGATAGGACAGTCCAGGAAATTCTCCCTAATTTCCTTACTCCATTGATTTTTTTCAGCTGCGCATATTTTCACTTTTTAACCTTTCTGCAACAACATTTATCTTCTAATGCATGCACTCATAGGATCAGTCAGCCAGGTAGCAGCCACGGTGGAGTTATGTAAAACTCACCTTATCTGAAGATGAGAGAATGTCAGCAGCAGTGGTTCCCACGGTCTGGAAAGGCGCTCCCTAGAGACTGGTTCAGTCAACACCTCTGGTCACAGCGAGAGTCACCTGCACAATGACAAGAAAATCCAGATCCTCACCTCTCAGCTTGTATTTTGAAAAATTCCTCACAGATATTAATTCACATCATCCCATCACGAATTATTCTAGAAATAGTATACAAGCTATTAGGATATGGAGAGTACTCAGGCTCCGGAGACTTGAAAAACTGAATCACAATAATAGAATCTTCTCTCGAGATACCTTTTCAATCTTACAGAACTGCAAGCTAATTTTTTTCCACCAAATCTCCCTTGAATTTAAGTGCCCTAAATTCTTCACTGACACACAAGGCTGTTTCTGGATCTTTAAGACACAGACCAAGGACACGGTATATTACTCATCATCCTTCCCATTTCCATAAGCTGGAAAACCACAGCAGATAGAGGACAAAACAGTAAACAGAGGCAATTTCCAGTAATAACTTCCAAGGTTTCTATCTTTGTCTTGAGAAAAGATGGACCAAGAGATCTCTAAATGCTCAAGTGGTAAAGATTATTTTCCTGAACAGGCTGCTTAAACTTCCCATTTCCCTGCCAAAGGGAACCATGATGTTTATGGCATGCCAACAAGTTTACTAGGAGACACCTACCAGGATTTGGGTCACTGGCAGAGGACAGTTGCATGGCATGGGTGGAGCACAAGGGCTGTGCTTCCAGAGTGGGAGTGCAAACTTTTCTCCACTCTACAAAAGGGGGGAATGATTTCTCCTTTTCTGAAATGTCCAAAGATTCATTTAATGCTGGCCTGGTAAGGTAGGGATAGCATTGGTCTGTAAAGAACCCTCACAAAAGCAAGTCACATGGGACTATAGAAATATCACATTCCCAAAGTAGTTGTAACAGTCACTTTACAAATGTTTCTGGCCTAACCATGTGTAGTAGTCAACCACACGCCACTGGGATGAATCTTCAAACCAGGCATGATTTGAGGAGGAAAATATTTATTGAACAGATCCAGGGGAAGTTAAGGAAAGGCTGGCCCCCTTTCACAGAAGCAAGCAGAGACAGAGAGAACCCACCACCAGAAGCAAGCAAGCAAGCACACACCTCCTCCAGCCAGAACGGGCTGGAGATAATTCACAGTTATAATAAACCTTTGATTCTTTTGGGGGACATTTATTCAAAACTACTACACCATGGAGCAAGAGGGAGTCCAGGACAGACAGACTTTCCATCTTATTTCCTTGAGACAGGGTCTCTCATTTAAGCTGGAGCTCACTGGTTTCCAGTTAGAATGGCTGCCCCACCCACCCTAGTCGTACTCCTGCCTCTGTCCACATGAGTGCTCATTTACAGGTATGTAAGTCCACAACCAAATTTTTCACATGGGTGCTAGGGATGAAAATCGGGTTTATATGTTTTCATACAGCAAGTACCCTTACCCATTGAGACATCCCCAAGGCCCTCATAAATGATTTTTATGTCTATATATACACCTTGAAATAAAAAGTCTCCCCACAAAGAAACCCCCTGGACTAGATGGATTCATTGTTGATGGGGAGAAAGGGGAAACAAAAACAAAATTTGTTTGAAAACATAAAAGTTATTGATATGCTATTGAAGTAAAGTAAGTAATTTTTAAGCTTCAAAAAAGATCAAAAAGTTAAATAAATTTCATTGCTTCTCACCAATCACCTTTAGAATAAAATAACATATTCTGAGCCGGGTAGAACTGCTGAGATCATTCACTTCAAACAGCTACTGGATACATGAATCTATACCACAGCCACACCACAATGTCAACAGCCATTCACAGTTTTCTTCCAACCTCCTCTCCTACCCTGTTGGTGAATTTGCTTCAGAATCTTGAGAAATTGATACATCAGATCAGGTAGGAAATGTTTTATCTTCCATTAATAGAAAGTCATACTGTTCCTACACTTGTCACTGATGTGCTGCAGAATGTTTAGCAAATAATAATCCAACAAAAACAAAATTCTGATTTGTATCATTTGCCAATTTTCATGGCATAAATGCTGACTTGGGTTTACTAAAGAAAGTTGTGCTGGGAAGAGTTGCAGACAAGCCATTCTTATTTTGCAAATAGTCTTTCTCACATGTGCTGATAATGAGGTTGCTCTTTCATGGGTAATCTCTCCATTCGAGATCTTCTGTAATTAAACTCCTCTTCTTCTAGGTCATCCGTATGTCCAGTTTTGGAGGATTTTTTTCCACTCTTAGTATTAAATATGAATGGTCATCACAGCATGATAAAGATTCTTTCAATAGCACTATGAATCACTAATGGATAGTTTTTATGACATGTTTAAGTTTTTAATTATATTAATATTGTATTTGTAATGGAAGCCTTAAAAGTAAATGAGTCTCACCTGTACCTGTTTGTAGTGTTATCTCCTAAACCAACAGTTAGAGATATATAGGCATGCTTAATAAATAGTTATTAACTTTTGGAAACTGTAGAAAAAAATTTCAGTAGACTTTTATTTTGATATAACTCATTGTTAAGAAATTTTTTCTTTACTGTGGTACAGATGAATCACCTCCTGATTCTTGCTGGTCTCAGGCAAGCTTTGGTTACTGAAATAAATGAATCAATTTTGTTTGCTAGCCATCTAACAGGTAAGGAAAGAATAATATATTTATGGTGTTGAAGTCAGCTTTCTCATTGCTGCATGGAAAAGAAGCCATCCAAAAACCAGCTAATGGAGGAAAGGGTTTATTTTGGCTTGCAGACTCCAGGGAAAGCTCCATGATTGCAGGAAAGGTAGTGGCTTGAGCAGAGGGTGGACATCATCTTCACCTCAACAGAGCAAACAGCAGCAGGAAGGTGTCAAAAACTGGCAAGGGGAAGCAGGCTGTACCCCCCCCCAAATCCGTCTCCAACCATACACCTCCAACATCACATATCCAACAAGGTTTCAAATCTAAAACTTCCATAAGCTGGGGATCAAGCATTCAGAGCACATTAAGTTTTTGGGAGACACTTGAATCAAACCACCACACATGCATGGGTAATCAAAATACTGTACCCTGCTACTTAGGGAAACATATAAGTTTGAGATTAAGAAAATATATGTGCATTCTTACAATAGATCTTTATAAAACACAGTTTATATTTTGTACATGTCATGTGGATGCAACACATGTCCTGTGTTGCAACACTTGGTACCCATCTGATGGCACTGTTTGGGGAGGTTGTGGAACATTTAAGCTCTGTGATCTATCAAGCAGAAGTGTGTAGCTGGGCACTGGCCTTAGAGGTGATATTTGTTTCTAGTTTTGGCCTGACCATTCTGTTTCCTGGACTCCTGATTAGAAGAAACAGGAGCCCCAGGCTCCAGCCACCATGGACTGAGTCCCTCCAGCTGCCATGCCTTCCCCCCATGAGGAACTTAAGTGTAAGCAAAAATAAGCCTTTACTCTCTTAGGCTGTTATTGTTAGGTCATTTATAATAGCAGCAGGAGAAGTAGCTATCGCTGTACACAATATAATATGATTAAACCTTTAGTTAAATTGACATTTATTGCCCAAAGTTCTGACCAAGAATGGTCCATAAGGGATAACAATAACCGTATTACTTGTTCCTCCATTATATCTTTTGGTAAATGATTTAGCTATTTATTTAAATTTAATAAATCATATTATGAGTTGATTCTAAATATAACCAAATAAATTTTTGTACAGTTACAATGTGGATAACCTTTCTTAAACATGATATTGTTACATGAAAATATAATTATCAGGGTGCCAACTTTCTTCTTGATGCAGAGACCTGCTGGTGTGTATTTTTCAGTATCTATACTATACCTTTCAGCCTGTTTATGGTCTTCCTTGCCCTGGGCTATTCCTTAGAAATGAATGAACCTCTAGATTTCTTTTTTTTAAAAATATATACTTTCTTCTTAAAATTTATTTTTATTTATTTGCAAGGAGAGATAGAGGAGAGAGAGAGAGAGAGAGAGAGAGAGAGAGAGAGAGAGAGAGAGAGAGAGAGAGAGAGAGAGAGAGGGCACACCAGGGCTCTGGCCACTGCAAACATGCTCCATATGCATGCACCACTTTGTGCATCTGGCTTTACATGGGAATTGAACCTGGGCCATTAGACTTTGCAAGAACGTGCCTTAACCACTTAGCTATCTTTCCTTCCCTTAAGGTTTCTTTATTACAGCTCTTTACTCTTCTAACACTCTGTTGTTTTGATCTAGGCCATTCCTGAGGATTCTTCTGTGGCTGAAAGCTGACAATTCCTCAGATTTAATTCTCCAGCGAAATCTATCACTTGAGGTTTAAACTCAACTATTGATCATCCTTTTCCCTCTGAATATCCCACAGATATTTCAAAGAAACAGGTACAAACTCAGGACAACTGCCTCTGCTCCACACCGATGACATTTTTATTTCATAACTTGCCTATCTCAGGATATGACACCACTCTCCATTCAACGGGAAATCATTTTTTCTGCTGCCTTTGTTCTTTCTGATGCTCTTTCTCATCTCTCTCCCTCACGAGCTGTGTCCCTTGCATTTAGCCCTGTGAATAACATGTAGAGGTTCTCAGACTTTTTAAAATACCGCTCTTTCTCAAAATGTCTATGAATCCTTTTTGCTTCCCATTTCTCTCCACAGTTTAGATACTATGTCTATTAGAGAAGTGTGAAAATTGGGCATTTATTAAGCAAAAATGGTGAAATTTGGTCGATTATACAACATAATCAGCTTTCCAGGTAAATCACAAATTCCAAACATGTGCACTCAGATGCCTCAGTGCCTTCTCACGATTCTCATTTTTGATGCCTTTTTCCTTCCAATTACAGTCTTGAAGCACAAAGTACTGAGGAACAATTCTTCTTCCTTAATATCACAGTGGTTTAAATTTAGGCTCCTTAGAGTTTTATCTGAAATGCATATAAAAGAGGATCAAAAAAGTTAATTCTTTTCAAGAAAGTTCAACTCTACTAAGGATAGGTCCATAAGGAAGAACTCACACTGAAAATCTTCAACAATGAGTTCTGTTAGCATTAGTTATGGCTCCTCTGCTTGTTTCTGATCTCTGTGCCAAAATCTCCAGGGGTATACTGCGATTAAACCCAGGCTTTGGACTTAGAATGGGGATGACCTAGAATGATTCATTTCTCGAGCAAAACTAGGCTTTATAAGAACTTGGTTACGATGAGAAGTTGTAATCTGGTTAGGAAGACAATGGGGAAAGGAAACTTACTAAGCAGTTTTTGGACTAAAAACCTCTACCATTGTAGAAAACCTAAGACACTGGGGACACATTAGTCTGGAAGATGTTCTGGGGGAGGAGAAGAGAGAACTTCAGGGTTATGTAAGTCCACTAGACGGCCTAAACTGACAGTCAGACTAGTCTGTCACCAGGAGGGAGGTTCTTGAGAGCAATCCAATGTGTGGAGAGCTCAGGCGGTTTTTAAATGGAGCTGGTAGTCATCCAAGTGAAAATACTCGTGGTGAGTGAGCTCGGATATTTATAAATGCAGGCATCTTATTAGTTTGTTGACATTTGATCAAATATTTAAAGGGACCAATTCCCAGGCCTGTTTTCTCAGTTTTTTAAAAATACCCGACAACATAAAATCAGTCCTAATAACAGCTTGGACAGAATTTAATAAAGCACACAACAAAACTTATAATTTTAACAGGCTAATTTACACATATGTATAACCGAGAAATGAATTTGGAAGATGTTAGCTTTCCATCTGCATCACACAGAGAAAAATGGGGAAAAGTGATTTACTAACTGTTAATAAGCAATTTTAAATTGTTTCTCAAGTTCTCATTCCAAAATAAATTTCCAATATCCAAAATATATTTCCTGAGTTCCCTCATTTGAAGTGGAAATTGATTTACACATGACTCCATAATTTCTCTCTCTGTCATTGCACACACACTAAATATATTTATATATTTAATATTTCATTTATCATATAAGTATATATAGTGTGTGATAATCTGTTGAATTGTTGATTTTTAGGCCTTAAGTTATTTTTAAGACTGCATAATCAAATTTAGAGAGTGTAATTTGTGCCAAGAAATAAAAATAGTGCTATGTATTTGGTCAAATATTTAAGTTAGTTCTACAGGGTATTTTTTGTTGTTGTTTTGTTTTGTTTGCTTCTTTTTTTTTCTTGAACAATTCAAACTTCTTTCCACTAAGTTAGCTCCTGCTTTTCTGAGTTATATTATAGAATTTCAACAAATGCCAGTCTGTGCTGGTCTTCAATGTTTAAGATTCTAGACTTAAAAGTTAAATAATCTTATTGTGAATCTTCCTGTGCTGAAATTTAACTTAAAAACATGTGTAGCCAATAATTTTAATGAGATGGGATTTGTATATCTTACTGAGTGTAGTTTTTTTCCTTTAGGATTAACTAGATTTGAAAAAGATATTAATATACATCTTTATGTAAGTACAGTTCCAATTTTATATGACAGGATACTTTTTCAAATGACTATTAATCAATTTCCCCTGCCTCTCTTTACTGATGGAAATTGTTAATTAATTTTGCTACAGGGGCCTTTTTTATCCTTTCTGGATAATTAGATATAGACACTCATTAGTCATTACTGATCTAGTGAGTGGTTAGTTTCTTGGGTTAGAAGGAATATGAAAGACTATCATTATATACGCTAGAATACAAAAGGAGAATGTAAAGTTAAAGAAAAAGATAATGCTTTGGTTTAAAGCAGAAAAGAAGAAATTTGGATGCAACATGCAGATTAAGCTGTAGCTCGCCTTTAACATAACACTCAGGTCTGGGCTGGCTGGTGGAGGTGAGTTGCAGAGAGGCTGGACAAAGATTCCCAGGGAGATCTTGGCATCCAGCCAGAACAGTCAGCACCAGCACTGGTCAGCAGGTCAGAAGTGGGTAAGAGAGACCCGTGTGGTTTGTTCATCTATGTTCCACCTTAGTATTGTTACTGAATATATTCTAAGTCCCATATAGCCTGATGACACAATGAACATGATTTCATCCTCACAAAACCCTAAATCCTATCTATATGATTATTTCCATTTCATGGAAGGAGAAACAGATGTCCAGGTTTATATAAGTTTAGATAACACACACACACACACACACACACACACACACACACACACACACGTCTTTAGGCCAGGATGTTACCACTCACCTTGAACACAGAGGCTGTTCTTTGAGCCACCAGTCAGTTACCTGTCATTTCAGAACGACCTATTCAGAGGACAGCCTTGTTCAACAGCTTCTTGGAAAGGAAGAGTAATACCCAGGACTTTGCTCACCAAACTCTGTGAACAAGGGCCAAGATCATCAAACCTAAGAATGCATGGTAGGATTTGATGTAGCTGGCGGTGATGAACTGAGCCATCAGCATCTAGATGAAGCCAGTGAGCGAACTGTCTCTAGGATAATGGTGTGGTGGCACACATAACGTTAATTCCTAGGCTATTATTGAGATTTTAATTCCTGTGGTTTCAAGAACACTCAAGTACTGACCCTCCCTCCCTCCCATGCAGCTCTCTTCTCAGCTAAAGAGGCAGCCCGTTGGGAGGCTGAGCCACAGCATCTCCTGTGAACATCTTGGTAGAGGAATGGAGCTCCCAGGGAGGAAAGTTGAACTATTGGCTTGTAAAATCCCTTTGCTTTGTAGTCTGGCAATTCTGTGTTCCAGGGAAATATTGTTGCTCTTTCCACTTTATCTTTTTACATTGGCAGCTCCAACAGTGTGTATGATGCTTGAACTGAAGCTATTTATTAAAAAATAATTAACCATGAGATCATCATGGGTAAGGCTGGCTTTTAACAAGGGAGCTCATGGAATTTTCAGGGACTTAAACTCATTATCTGGGAGACTGAAGATTAAGTTAGCCATGGAATAGGAAATGAGGCATTCTGGTTAAGGTCTACATTGACCGCAACTGTGTAACTGCTATTTTGAGTCAGTTTCATCAGAACTTTTTATATGAAATACTGTTCAGGTATTAAATAGACAAACTGCCACACAAATGAATACTTTTCATTTGAAGCAAAGTAGGGAAATCTTCATATACTTTGAGCACTTTTAGAATTTAACATATATAAACATTTTTTTAAAAGTCCCATTCTTCCCTTTCATAAACAGGAAAGATAATCCCTACAAATCTAGTGAGGAATTTCCCTTCTATAAACAACATGAATATATGTGCAAGCACATATACATATACACACACACGTGTGTGTGTGTGTGTGTGTGTAAATATCATCAAACTTTTATTGTACTGCTTTCAAAGCAAAAAGAAAATGTGATACAGACTAATTAAGATAATTAATATTTGCTATTTAATAGTGCCAACCATGCATAAAACCTGACAGAACAAAGATGAATGAATGGGTTTGGGCTTAAAGAGTACTGAATATGCTATTTAAGAGGTTAGGAGGTAGGAGATGTGAGGCAGACATAAATGAATAACTAGTATATAAGAAGGGTATCATAAGTTGGACCTCCCTGAGACAGAAAAAGAATATTTAAATGCCAGTTGCAAGGCAGGCATCCTGATTTGACACTGGACACTGAATAGCCAAAGATAGGCTGGGAATTTTAGAAAACTCCTGAGAGATTTCTTTGTGATGGTTGACCGACCCTTTCACTCTGAAAACAACTAACCTTTATCCAATGCCTATTTTATATTCACTTTCCCCAATTCTCACCATCTTGTAAGCTTGTTTACAGACAAAGCATCTCAGCCTCTGAAAGGTTTAGTGAGTCACACAATGTCACAGCAGGGTGCTGGTAGAGCTGGAACTCAGTCCTGGGCTGGCCACATTTCTATGTCAAAAGAACAAGTTTGTCTGGCTTGGATTTTGTGGAGCCTCTTTTCTGTGGCCAGGGCCTCTCTTTTCCCAGGCAGTCTCCTCTGACATTGGCTGCCTCCTCCCATTTTAGCTACTGGAAGGCTATCTCACTCTTGGCTTCAGAGATTATATTGGGTACAGTCTTTCTCAATGGTTTCAAGATTTTGCTTCTCCCCCAATATGCTCAGCAAAATGTTGGTTTCCAGCTTTCCTTGTTAACCCCTGCTGTGGCTCTTGTTGGTTTGGTTGACCTGCAGCCTTCTGTAGATTATAGCATTCAGCATTCTCTGCTGGATCAGCATTGCTGGGTGTGCTGGAGCAAAGGGAAGATTTATTCTACTCTCTTTGGCAGGAAGAATTGCTTCTTTGTCAGTTAGAGTTGCAAACACATGCCCCTTTGTACAGTTCATGATACTTCCTGAGTAACACCATTAACTGTTTCCCGGGTAGCAGAAGCTCTGGGGTCATTGCTGAATTATCCTTTAACTTTCACTAGTGAGCCTCCAACTGTTTTGTTCAACTGCACTATTGAACTCTGCACATGATGAAGCCAGGTTCTCATGAGCTAAGTCTTTGACAAAAGAAATCATGAGCTGAGACATTGACCAAACATGTCTGTATACCCATCAGTCAACATAATGTATGCACAGCACATAGTAGATATTCAATTAATTTTATTGAATGAATGGATTTGGAGAAGCATCTAGCCTGTGTGTATGCATATATATATATATATATATAGTTTGTTTCAGCACTTCATTTTCCTTCTGAACAGAAAGGCTTAATTTTCTATGTTGACTAGAAGAGAAAAGATGATTATTGTTGAGCTATTTCTAATTTTAAGAGATAAAGGATTCTTCTGTAAAATAAGAAAGATGCAAGTAAGATGAGAAGATATTTTGGAGGTCTGATTAATATTTCCCGATTGCATATTTCTTTTTCTCAGAGTGACTAATAATGATAAAGTGTCTGTTTCACTCTGTATCCCACGCACTTCCTACTCTTCCAGGTCTTGTTATACATATAAAGCTGCTAGTAAACTTCTAGGATCAGAAGAATGACCAGAGAGGGACATGGGGAAATATTCTCAATTCTCTAGGAAAGTTTTATTGCATAAACACAGAATGTTCTTTTACTCAGAAAAACAGATACATCTTTGGGAAGTCAAATCTAACATCTGTTCTCCTTGGGAATTTTGTTTGAGGCATGGAGGACATATAATTGGGAGTCATTTATTATACAAAAGGTAGAAATACTTTTCTGTCTCCTCTGATTTGTTCTGGTGAGAAAATTGGCTTAGCTCTGTTAACACAGTTCCATTTTGATTTTCTTTTAAAGAACATATTTCTTTTGACCTCTAGCTTTACTTAATATTTGAAGATGGCAGGAAAAATAAATATGATTAAGAAAGGATAGACACACAAAAGCTCCCATACTTGCTTGAGAAAAAATAGAAAATCTGAACAGACACATAATAATAAAGAGATGGATTAAATAATAAAGAAACTTCTAACATAGCAAAGCCCAGGATCAGTTATTTCACTTTAAATTCTGTGGAACATTTAAAAAGTAAATGATATTTCTCAATCTCTTCTAAAAAAAGGAAGGAATACTTTCTAACTCATCCTAGGAAGTTAACATTACCCTGAGGCTAAACCCAGGTAAAGATGTCAAGAAAGTAAAACTGTAGAG
>PVHP010007057.1:15033-58363 GCA_004024765.1 Zapus hudsonius | reverse complement strand
GCCCACCTCAGTAACAACATGCAAAGGGGGGCGGAATCGGGTTAACTCCTAGGCTATTCACAACCTCCTACCCCATGAACTGATCCAGACTGCCCACGGAGGAGGATATCCAACTGACCGAGTACAGGGAAGAGGGAAATAGGGGAATTGGAGACATCAACACATTATTCCCTTATTAAGTGTATCTAATTATGGATAATAAAAAATATTTTAAAAGAAAAAAAAGATAAATATTTAGAAAGTATTTTGGCAACATGTCCATTTAGTAAAACAACAATAATAAGTTCTCTAAGATGGTATTACCCTATTGCTGAAGACACCACATGCTTCAGGTTCTGGTCATTGAGAAATCAAACAAGAACTCAGCCAAAAGCTTCTTCCCTACTGGCTACTTGTCACATTGCTGCAAAGTGCTATGCAGGCAACTGGAGGAGGAAAGTCATCAACAGTCTCTCACAGCTGTGGAACCCTGTGAGCTATATAACTGACCAAGCTGCAAGGGGCAACCACTAGTGCAACAGTGGTATGGCTGTTACCGGAGTAACACACGGCTTGCTGACTATAATTTCAGGCCTAATCCATGGAGAAAATGCTAGCATCTAAGGGAGATGCACCCATAGGGATTTCATGAGTGGATCAGCATGTCAGTATTATGGATCTCAGTGTATTTAAGGCTGGCAAGAGACTGAACCAGAATATTATGGGGACACACATGTGGTGAGAGCCTTTGGACTCCAACAGAATTGGTAAGTTGGGCCTTATAATCAAATAGGAAGAAAAACTGAGTATTGAAGCATGGTTGTGGTGCTCAGGTAGAGTTCTTAACATTTGGTGGTGAGCAAGAAACCGAGGCTAAAGTCCTTCAATGGCATAACCCCTGGTGGGGTGTCCATTCTCCAGTAAATAACCTCCCACCTATGATCATGCAAATGACCCTAATTTAACTCAGGAGGTCAAAAAAGGAGGGGCATAACTTGTCTTCTGTGCTGCCTGACATAAGTGTAGCTTGATTCTGAGATTCTCAAGACATACCCACATTCCCAAAGATGTCCCCATTTCTGAAATGAGGATGGGACAAACAGTGTGTCCTTGCATCTAGCAGGACTCTTCTGATTATGAAGGCTATATTCAGTAGTTTCAGCAGTACAATTGTCTCTTCTATATAGGTCTCCAGCAGAATCCTTGAGCCAGGGAGGTAGACAGCAGCCTGAATATCATAGTGGGAGCCTGCTTCAAAATAAAAGTTCAAACTGAATGGTTGAGGATTTTAAATAGATGATTACAAATGTCATATACTGTCTCTTTTAACCTATCTACATCCAATTTCTCATCTGGCATAACTTTATTGAACATGAAAAAATAAATATTTATTTGAGAGTGGTATTAGTTTCCCACTTGTTGCAATTCTCACCAATCACTATCACCTCCGTGGCTCAACACCACAAATTTATTTTACAAAGTAGGAGGTTAGAAATCTGAAATGTAGTGTTTTGAAAGTAGTTCAGTGGGTTGAATTCTTGCCTACATTCATCAAGTTCTTGATCGGATTCTCCACTACATAAAAACTGGGTCTTGTTACATTCCTCTAATCACAGCACTAGGGATGAGAGGGTCAGAAGATTAAGGTCATATTCCACAGATACATAGTGCGTTTGAGGCCACCTTGGGTACATGACACCATGTCTCCATAAAAAAACCAACAGACCCTTCAAGAACAACAACACCCATGTTACCAGTAGGGATGCTTTACTTATGGAACTCCTGCTTTTCCTAGCTTCTGGAGCTCACACTCATTCCACACAGACAGCTTTCACCATCTCCAGAGCCAGCAGTGGTGTCTCTAAAATGATTTCAGTCACTGCACAGAAGCACACCCTCGTAAGGATCATTTCCTAACTTTCTTCTGTGTCTCATCTCTTAAAATCTCCTATTTTAGAAAGGTCATATTCTATAGAATAATTATCCACATTAATATATTTCCCATTGCATGTTGTTTCCAAAATAGTCCATGTCAGGAAAAAAAGAGTTTCCAAGTGAAAAATAATTACAAATAATGGATTTCTGTGTAACTCATCTTTATTTCATGTGATACATTCAAAATTTTGAAATAAAATATCAATCCTTAAGAAAATAATTAAAAAGGACATGAAAATAGAATGGGGATTAACTGGGAAGCAGCAGGATTTTAGTGACAGGGGAGGGGAAGGAGGATGAGAGAGGGTCATTGAGGGAGGAATAGGATGAAAATACATTATATACATGAATGAAAGTCTCAAAAGAAAGAATGAAAGAAGGAAGGAAGGAAAGAAAGAAGGAAGGAAGGAAGAAGGAAGGAAGGAAGGAAAGAAGGAAAGACCATTAAATGTGACCATGGATGAAAGTGTTTATGAGAGCATCTGGGGTACACAGTAGGTACTAAACAAATATAATGACTCCTCCTCAAAATCAAATGCTCCTGGTTGTCCAGCATGTAGCATGGCCAACATCACACAGGTGACAGGGGAAGTGGCTTTGATCCTTAAATTCTCTTTATAGAGCCATGAATGAGCCAGATAGAGCCAGGAGTAACAGACCAGCAAGAATAGTCTGCTCACAACACAAGACAAAATATTCCCGTCAATGTCACAGAGCAACTCAGGGGCAGCCCTGAGGAAGACGTCCCTACAGCATTTCTTAAAGAATTTTATTCATGGCGAGGAAGGTTAAACAATAAGTGGTATAGAATCTCCCTTTGACATCTGATATTTTTCCACTGGATGGGAACTTTCAAAGAAAAATATTTGGACAAATATTAAGCCTCTTAGGTTTGGGTCTTTTTATTTGTTAGTCTAGCCCTAGAACAAAGGTTTATAGACATTTGTGTTTGGGAAGCATTTTCAGATATGTCATAAGAGAAGGAAATGGGGAATCCTCTGAAATCAGTAGCTAAGGTGAAACAATAAAGATAATAAATAAAGCCACCAAACCAAAAATGCAATAGAAATCCACGTATAATCAAGACTGTCCTTGGACAGTATTTAAAACATACGTAAGATTAAAGGTCAACAATTTGCCAAAAGAGTAGAATGCAGAGAGTATGAAAGAGATATTAGAACACTCCTGTTTATATATAACACTACTCGCAGTACATAAGAAAGGGAAGTAGTTCATTGATGGATGAGCTACAATTGTGTATATACATACAATGGAATATTATTAGTTTTAAAAAAGAAGCAAGTTGTAACCCATGCTGATGCATGATTATAAATGAGCCAGTCACAAAAGACAAATCCTGTTGTCAAATTCAGAGAAGAAAATTGTAGGGGCTCTAGATGAAGGCTGGGTGGACACAGAATTGTTATTTAATGGGCACAGCTTTAGTTTTGTAAGATGAGAAAGTTCTGGAGACTGGTTATGCCGTGTAAATGTACTTGACACCACTGAAGTGTACAGTTAAGATGGTTAACACCATAAATTTTGTGTAATATGTATTTTCCACAATGAAGAAAAAGTCAACAATGAGCTTCTTGTACTTTTTTCCTCATGCATTTAACTTAGGGAGAGTTAACTGTAGGCAAGGATGCCTTTCTCTTGACTTTCCTGTCCCTCTCCCCATTCAAACTAAGCCCTTGTCCCCATTGCTCCCCCCAAAGACTTTAATGTTCTCTCTCTTTTTTGCAAGGAGAGAGAGAGAGAGAGAGAGAGAGAGAGAGAGAGAGAGAGAGAGAGAGAGAGAGAGAGAGAGAGAATGGGCGAACCAGGGACTCTAGCCACTACTAATGAACTCCAGACGCATGTGCTACTTTGTGCATCTGGCTTTACGTGAGAACTGGGGTGTTCAACCTGGGTTGTTAGGCTTTGCAGGCAAGTGCCTTAACTGCTGAGCCCTCTCTCCAGCCCAAATGTTCTCTTTTTGTAAAATTGATGTTTATTTTGGTCAAGCATCTATTTTAATTCATATTTAAGATGGAGCTCCACTTTCTTCTTCGTTTATTACTAATCATTTTATAGTTGAAGGTGTAAATGAAAAGCAGGGAGATAGGTTTAGCTTCTCAACCATGCACTTGTATTTAGATGTCACAGGAAATACTTGATGCAGAGGCTACCTTAGGACAGCTTCCACATTCCTTCTTTTAAGCCATTAACACACACACGCGCACACACACACACACACACACACACACACACACACACACACACACACGGAGGCTCTCTGGGGTTTTAGGAGGAGTTGAATGAAAGTTGAGTTTGCATCCCCAGCACAGAGCAGGCTTCTAATCATTGTCAACCAGAGAGGCAGAGAGCATTGCCCAGCCTTCAATCCCAGCCATGATCCTCATAGATTTTGGTTCACAAATAATAAATATCCTACCATCCTGATAGAAAAATGAGTCCTTCATCTCTCTAAAAAATAGTTAGGCAACAAATTGTTTGCTTCATTCCCATTGCCTACAGTTGAAAGTGAAACAGAGTTTCATACACTGTGCGTATTTGTGTTCAGCAGGCCTTGCCCCCAGGAACTAGTCAATAAGTGGTTATTGAATTTAGAGTGTCCTTCTTTCCAATTGCTAAGGTTTAATCTATTTCCAATTCAGAATGCCTATTAACTTTTCCATCTTACTAAGCCTTTTAAAAAAATCCATTTTGGGATGTGTTGAAAGATTTCACAGCAAAAATTATTATAATGATTAAGAGAGAACTGTTAACCGAAGCATGCTTATTCAACACACCAGTAGCCATTGGTAAAACGTAATTTAATTTAATCATTTAAATTTACAATGTTAATGTACAAGAGCATTTCTGTCAAACCACAAGTTAACACACACTAAAGAGCAACGCTGTTAGCGGAGCAGAGGAGCTCGGGGAACTTTGCTGTCTGAATAAAAGCAAGGCACTCTCCATTAACAGCAGGTGGATTCCTGATTTCTGCCCACCACAGAGGGTGGGTTCACACTGCGAGAGCGCTCCCACAGGGGAAGAATTCCCTGCTTTAATGCTTCCTGTCCTCTTCAGAGCTAATGTCGTCATCCACTCTGTACACACTTGTGTGTCAGCATTCAGAAAAACGAAGTTGAATTGGTAGATGACTTGGGAGGCTCTCGTAGTTGTCGGAACTATGGGAGGCGGAGGAACCCTGGCTAAGTAGAATCTTTCTTTTCAGTACTAGTGTCTGGACCTCTAATGAAAAAAACATCATTATCTCCACATACCAATAGAGGTGCTGTCTAAGCAGTCCTTTCCTTGAATCTGATGGGTGTACAAATAAAAAGGAATATTATTTCTCTAGGGCTCTATGTTTTTGTTTTTTTGCTTTACTTTTGCCTTATAGACATTACAAAAACACGGATTAGCTTTCCAAATACTCACGGTGCACAAGAAGGTTATGTATGCACAGTACTTCTAATTTATTCAAATTCAATTTGAATTTGGTCTGAAGCGATCGTGTATGAAATGTTAGCTTTCCTGATATTTAATAATGTTTATTATGTTTGCATATAAGCTCAAAAAATTAATGCAAAAGTACTACGTTATTCATAGCTATCGTCAGGTAAAATGTTAATATTGGTGGTTATGTTCCAAAGCCTATTTTCTTATAGATGCAATAAGTTGAGCAAAAATAAGACTAGAGAAAAGTAAATGAAGTCATAGTCGTGATTCTGTTACTAGCTATTTGACCTTGGGCTGTTCTTTACCCTTCAGTGGGCCCCGGTTTTCTCTTCTGTGAATGACAGGAGATTGGATTGGCTCACAAGCCAGATTCCTTCCAATTCTACCATTGCAGAAGGCTCACTTTCCAGGCCCTATCATCTTGATATAAAAATAACAATCTTTCACAAAAGCTCACACAAACATAACACATGATCAAATATCTGAATGATTTTCAGAGGATATGATTTGTTATCTGGGTTATACTTTGCAGCAATTAGGCAATTCATTTGGCATTCGTTTGATTGTATAATTTAATGACAATATAAACAGCATAGTTTTGTTATTTTTTTTCCTTTAAAAAGACCGAAGCAAGAATGATTTAAAGCTAACAAAAACTACTGTGACGTCAGTTTGACATTCAAAGTTTGTTTCTTAGCAAAATGGCCAAAGATAGTCTGACTTGATACAGAGTATATAATATAAAGACTTTTCGACCTAAAAATTTTCAAACATTATTTGAATTTAGCAAAACATAAGCAAAATTTGTAATATCAAAGTGCTAAACAGTACTGCCTTAAAAGTCACTACAAATGAACCATAAAATAACGGCATGGGAAGTGACATTTATTATACAAATGGTTAATAAAAAGACACATTATAAATATATACGTAACCTGCTATATTTATATATATTTGCTTATTTAATTTCTAATTGGTGCATTCAAGTCATCGTGAACACCCCATTTGATTATTCTGTAACTCAGCTTCCAGGAGCTGGTGGTCTTGCAATAAATACAGGCAAAACTATTACAGTATAACGTGCATACAAATGTTCATACAAATAAGGACACTATGCAACAAATTACCTCATAATAATATGGCATTAACAGTAGAAACATACAAAAGGGAATACGAACACGGAATGTTGAAACGTAGCCCACTAATCTTTTCTAGTACTCACATTGATACTATTTTTTTTTAAAGAAGACTTGCTTGCTCTCCAAAATCGTTTTTTCCAACCAGTAACAAAAATTAAATTTTATATGTATATGTATATATATATGTATATGTATATATAAATCCTTATTATCCCTGGTGCTTACCCTGTATGACCCAGTTCCTACTTATTTGTATGTTCTCATCTGGGGATCAGACACTTCACTGAATCAACCAGCACTCCGTGAGATTCCGAATGGCTGCATCAGTAGGCTGCCACAACCGAAGCAAGCATACAGAACACAACCAAAGCCATTGCATGGATCCATTCTATCATGAGATGCCCCTTCAGGACACTTGGACAGTCAGCAAGAATCAAATTCCATCAAGAGTGGCCTAAAGGTCGTGGATGGGCCATACCTCCAAGGGGCTCTACAGGGCAGGTAGATCAAGCCTTTGCCAGGGCAATTAGCATGTCATTTACTAACATGACTGCCTCCTTATTTCCATATAAAATAAAGGAGAGTTCATCAACAAGACTTAATAAGACAGCACTTAAAAAATTGCACTTGTATATGGAAGCGAACAGCCGTTATCATTTTGCTATGTTTGATTTGTAGATAATCTTTCATCTTTTGTCATTTGTTGAAAGAAAGAAAAAAAGAAAGAAAGGGAAAGGAAGGAAGGAAAGGGAATTTCTGCCTTGTTTGCACCATGTACATACGTACCCTGGATACAGGAAGTGTATCCTAAAGGGATCAGTCTTAGGACACATCCTACCCTGGTGAACAGTCAAGGGCTGTTCATATTTTTAAATACAAAGCAACCGTAATTGTATTCCCCAGAAAGAGTTTTAAAACAGGTATACTATCCTTTTTTTTTTTTTTCCTGCTGGGATAACATCGTCCAAAAGTGCTTTGTTAGCAATTTCTTAGAAAAGCCTCATGAACTATATACCCCCTCCCAGCCCACCCTCCAAAGCCTAAATATAAAACACAACTCCAACACAAGACTCTGCAAGTTTTCTGGCTTTAGGTTGTAAGGAAAGGTGCCAGGAAGGAAACAAAAAGAAAAGGCTGTTTTCTACAGGAGCTGCTTTTTCTCTGAAGGTCGGGTAGAAAATGGTAGGTGTCCAGGAGGCAGCTACTGACTTAGGCTGCTCCCACTCAAAAAGGCAGGGTGTCTAGGAAGAGCTTGTCGATGACAGAAGGCGGGGACACCAGGTCTTCCAGCTTCAGGTAGAAGATGCGCTGGAGGCCCTGGGTGCAGACCTTCCTCAGTTCTACCAGTGCACGCAGGACCTTGGGCTCGGAGGGCTCCAGGGCCTGTCCTTTACTCTGGTGGTCTTTTAAGCTGCTTGTGATCTTGGTGCATAGCTCCTCCACTTTCTTTGGTTCTTTTAACCCATGTCGTTCTGCAGAAGAAGACAAAAGGGTAAGTTTAGGAAGCTGCTCTTAAGACACTTTGAACTCCTAATCAAGCAAGGTCTCTGCCTTTCTGTCAGCTGGCTAAGACCTTTTTAAAGTCAAAACAGCCTTCTAGAAGGTGTCAGGCTAGGGTTTGAAGCCCAGTCCTGCCACTTAACTTGCTGCATGCCTTACTTCTGAGCCTCAGTTTCCCCATGAGGTGGAAGCAATGATCATATTCCATTCCAGGTTTCTGGGAGGACCAACTGAGGTGGATAACCCAAGTGAAACCTACAGTTCTTGGCACATAGCCACACTGAAGTCACAACATGGCTGTTATTATTTTGCCCACTCTATCCTGCTGAGGTCTCACAAAAGCCCTGACAGTGGGCAGCTCCTTTTCAGAATGACATGGAAATACATCCAATCAAGTGAATGAATGTTCCCATCTTGATAGACTCACTTGAAGGAGGTAGGAAAGCTGCCAGTTCTGGTCGCTTAATGCAACGCTGCCCCTCAAGACCCACTCCAAAGTGCATTCCTATGTTTTCATGCTAACCAGTGTTGGAAAGAAGCCAGCTTTTCTTTCTCTTATTTTGCTTCTCCCCTCAAAACACCTATTGACCAACACCTGGCACTCTGGACAAAATACACACATCCTTGTCCTCCTGCTGTGGGGGCAGAAAAGGCACAGAAAAGAGGGAGAGATCTAGAAGGATGCAGAGAAGGGATTTTACAAGGCATTAAGACAAGGCACCACCACCTCATATTTTATAAAACAATACATAAAAGGATTTCCATGTTAAATAGTATGGCCAGTTTGACATAAAGAAGAGTAGTTTTCCCAGATGTACTGTTGCTAAAAGCTGGTGTTTGGATCCCATTATTGCAGTAGATTGTTTTCTTTTGTTAAGGAGCACTATTGCATCTCATTGTGTTAAGACAGAAGCCAAAATAGGACACAAGTCACTCTGCTCTTTCTTAGCCTATAGATAGAACCACTTCTTTAAGGGAAGAACTTGACCTCTGTTCTCCCAAAGTTTTCTCCCTCGGTATATCTACATGTGAAAATCATAATTCTTGAGGCTGAAGAGCTAGCTGTTCAGTGGTTAGCGACACTTGCTGGTCGAACATGAGGGCCTGAGGAGGCTTGAGACCGCCTGAGTTCATTTCCCAGACACTCACATAAAATAGTTGGGTATGACCATGCACATCTGTAACCACAGTCCTGTGGGTGGCAGAGACCCCATAATTGCTTGCTCTTGCTGATAGTGAAAAGGATGAAACAGAAGCCCTGGTTGAGTGAGAGACTACATCTCAATGAAACAGACTGAGGAGCAAAAAGAGGAGGGTGCCCAGCATTCTCTTCTGGCCTCCACATATGTTCTCACAGGCACACACATCTGTGCATACATGTGCAGATGCCACACATCATACCGCACACATGCTGTACACACAAGCAGAAACAATCTATGATTCTTGAGAGGCAGAGGGCAGTCTTCAAACAGATAGCCCAGCATCCGTTTCTAACTTCTCCTAGGCTTAGTTGTTTTATTTGGAAGCATTTTTTGTTGTTGTTGTTGTTAGAAATGTTATTTCCCTAAAACAAAAGCAAAAGGAAGCAATGACCTGGGGTTTTATTTTGTTTGTCTGTTTGTTTTTGTTCCCCTTGTCTTAGATAAAAGGCGCCTGGCAATCAGGAAGTCTGATTTTATTCCAGCATGGCTAGTTGTAAATGACTAGGGCAAGGTCTTTCCTCACTAGGACCCCTGTCAAGGGAGAAGGAGGTTTGATTTAATGACTTCCAAGGTCCTTTCTAGTACTGAGGTGGAACAATGTATTAAAATACAACTATAAAAATTGCCAGCAGTATCTCAGGGGATTAAAACCTGCAGGTGTGGACTGGAGAGATGGCTCAGCGGTTAAGGCACTTGCCTCTAGTTCCTAAGGCCCTGGGTTCAATTCCCCAGGACCCACATAAGCCAGAACCACAAGGCGGTGGCCTGGTGCTCGCTCTCTCTCTCTCTCTCTCTCTCTCTCTCTCTCTCTCTCTCTCTCTCTCTCTCTCTTTTTCTCTGCTTGAAAATGAATAAATAAAATATTTTTTAAAACCTGAAGGCGTCTTGACTTAATGAAACAGTCTACAGAGAAACAAGTACTAGGTTTGGAGTCAGACATGAGTCCATTTCTGGATACATCCTGTATGAGCTGTCTGACTTAACCTTGCTAAGGCTCAGTGTTTTCATAGGAACAAAAGAGATACAGGATGGAAGATACACAAGCACTCATTGTATTCTTCCTGTTCCTCTTTAATATTGCACAATAAATTATCAGAAAAGTGTGATTATAACATCCCCCAAGAGTTGTTGAGAGGCTCAACTAAGATGGCGTTGCAACTGTCCTGCACCTAAGACGATGGCTGACGTGGCAAGGTGGGTGGCAACTGCAAGATTAAATAAAGCCTCGAACTACAAACTTTGACTTTGCCAGTGCAAACCTTCCCCTCTCCCCATTGGTTAATCTTTCCTACATACATAGTTCCTGTGTTTCAGTCTCAAGAGAGGCACCAGAGAGTAAACTTCAAGAGAAATCCTGCCTGCAGTGATGTTCTGCTTAAAGTTTCATTTGTTCTCCCGAAAGGATAAAGCCAGGCTGCAAAGTTGGAAGTAAATTTCAAGAGCTGTAAAAACGTTCCTAGTTTCTAACCAAGTAAATCCCACTCTTGGGAATTTATTCACAGGAAAAATTCAACAGAAAAATAAAATGGAATGCATGGAGATTATTTGGTATAACATTATCTATTATCACCCCACTTCCCCTCCCCCCCCAAGAACTAAAACAAACAAAAGACTGGGAAAAGATGAAGGCCTGAGGAGCAGAGAACTGTCAAGTAAATTGTGGTCCTTACAGGGGAAGACAAATATAAAGACTGTAAAACAACATGGAGAAATACCCATACCATTAAATTGAGGAGACAAGTTGTATCTAAGCTTTGATTTCATCTTGATCATTTTTCTTCATAAAGAGAATGAAAAGAAACAAAATGTGAAAATATTTATAAGATGGCTGGATAGCTCTTTTGACCTTTCTTTTAAAAAACCCAGGTTAGTACTATTTAGAGAATAAATTGAAAACAGAACAAGAGGAAAATAGGGCTTTGTGAAGCCCTGTAATACTTAAACCATGACCAAGCATCAACTTGCTAATCTTTAATTCTATTAATATTGAGATATATTAAATGAGGGTAACAAGCTAGTAAGAGAAGCTTTTCTCAGAATAAAATGCCGGTCCCTTAACTGAAGCTTTCCCTTCCTCCCAGGGCTTGTGTCTAATACTGTATGCAAGGTTCCATATTTATTATCAGGATGAAGAAACTGAGCAATTGAATGGCTGTGTTTCAGGAGGGGGTTGATTGTGGAACCTCAGAGCCAGACTTTCCTGTGGCCAAACTCACAGAAGGGGCCTTGGAGTTTTCCCTGCTCTCCAGCCAGTTGTGACTGCTCAATAACTATGGCAACCATTATTTATTCAGTGAATTCAAGTGGAGATCGATACCTCCTGCCAGCTGGATCAACCAAGGTCTGGAATTCCTTGAGGAATTCAGAGACACTCCTATTAGAAGCCAAAGGCACCTCAACCTTCCTTTGTTGTTTTTAACAGCTACAGGATTTGTGGCTTCTTTACTTCTCCAAAGGAGCTAAGATAAAATTCAGTCTCCATGCAAACTCCTGCCAGTTTTCAGATCACTAGGCAGTACCCCAGTGTTTAAGACCTTCCTAGTAATTAAAAATTCCTTAAAATCCCAATCACTGGCATTTAAATCGAGGGAGTCCCCTTTCTTCTGCAGTTTGGCAAACAGCTACAGTGCTGATACACAGAGAGTTCATAAATATAAGGGGGATCAGATATTTCGATTTTTTCTCCTTTCCTAGAGAATTACATATAGATGTTAATTTAAAATTTTTCTGGGTGGGTGGGGGCGTAGCTTAGTGATAGAGTACTTCCCATGTATGAGACCCTCGATTGGATCCTTAGTACTGAAAAAAATGTTTCCCACTATCCTCCCCTCCTTACCTCCCCAACCCAACTTAACAAAAGAAACCTTGGGTATGTCTTGCATTTTTTATTCCTGTAATACTTCTCTGGAACTTCAGTATTTTAACTCAGGCATCATGTTTCCAAACTTCAAAATACAACTTACCACAATGGCTAAGTAATAGATAGATACATGTGTCATAAATATTGTGCATAAAAATTAGGAGAAATATGATTCACTTTGTTTAAATTCCCACCTAAAAGAAGATTCCCCACTAGGAGGTACCACTGAGAGTGAGGATGTTGCTAGGAGGTAGCACCGAGAGTGAGGATGCAGCTAGGAGGTAGCAACGAGAGTGAGGATGCATCTAGGAGGTACCACCGAGTGTGAGGATGCAGCTAGGAGGTACCACTGAGAGTGAGGATGCAGCTAGGAGGTACCACCGAGAGTGAGGAGGCAGCTAGGAGGTATCACTGAGTGTGAGGATGCAGCTAGGAGATACCACTGAGAGTGAGGATGCAGCTAGGAGGTACCACCGAGAGTGAGGATGCAGCTAGGAGGTATCACTGAGTGTGAGGATGCAGCTAGGAGATACCACTGAGAGTGAGGATGCAGCTAGGAGGTAGCACCGAGAGTGAGGATGCAGCTAGGAGGTACCACCAAGAGTGAGGATGCAGCTGGGCTGGGAGGCCTGCTATGCATTTAACACTGTGCTCTTCTACTTATATTACTCTCATTCTCACAATAGCCCTGTGAATTAGGTAAGACAATATACTGTCTTTAATTAATAAATAAGAAAGCTAAGACTCTGAGTTGAGTGACTTACACAGGGTCAAAATTAGCAAGGGGCTCTTTTTTTTCCACACAAAATCCAGAGATAAGTTTTATATACCAGGCTACCTGCCTTCTTTGACAACTGTTAAAATTTTCTTTTTGTGAGATGAACTGACCTCTCTATCATTCTCTCCTACTTCTCTGTGCCCCAATTAACTAATGGTTAATTACTTCTTTCAACAGATAAGCAGTAAGCGGTGACTAGTGGGGTCAGAGCAGAGTTAACAGAGAAAGGCCTATTTGAAGTCCTGTGCATTGCAGCCATCCATGCCACAGATGGCTCTGCCGGGCGGAGGACAGGAGGTGGGGGAGGAGCAGGGGGAGAGACTGAATGAAACAACAGACATTCATGTCTGCGCTCCTGCTTGCCCATCTTCCACTAGCTAAGCTTTCCTCCTCCTTTACGTCTCAGGTCAAATATTTCTTTTAGGAAGCTTCCTTGCATGCTCCCAGTTTGGATCATGCTCTCATATAGCACTGTCTTGTCTCCCTTTGCAGGACATAAGAGATATCAGATATTTGTGTGACAATTGCCTGCCTCTGTCATTAAATGTAAGCAAATGCCCTGGAGAAACAGACTGCACTGCCTGCCATTATGTCCGTTACACCTAGCCTAGTACACCAGTGATGCCCAATACATACCTGTTAAACAAATACATAGATAGAAGACCAAAGACATGAGAAAGATTCAATAAATGCTCAGGTGTAAATTGTTTAGATTAAATGGATGGGCTGGGAGTTACTAAGAAGATTACAATAGTAAAGAACATCACAAGCTTTAAATCTCTCCTCTGAGAAGCCTTAGAAGCACACTTCTCTGTAGCTCCAAGCTCCATCATTTATAAGCTGGCTGACTTTTGTCTGTTTCCACACTTGTAAAAAAAAAGGGCTAATAATGGCAGTTACCTCATGGGTTGCTGAGAGAATTATGTGAGCAATTCTATGGAAAATATCTGAAATAATGCCTAGCATATATTAGGTACTTAATAATAAACATTTGCAAATATCTTCTGTATTTAAAACTCAATCCATTACCTTCCATTTCAAATCAGTCATGTCTCTGAGTAACACAATCTTACCCATTACTCATATTTATTGCTAGCAATTCTTTCCCTATGGCCCATCAGTTTAACCTATCCCTGTGATCTTAATATCTCTGGGATGTTCTCTGCATCTGTTTCTCTCAATATCAACTTTCTCTGGACAAGGCTTTCCAGTATCTGCTATGAGATTGTTTGCACAGCTTTTGACTGGTTCCTCTGCTGTGACCCACTGCAGGTACCTCCAGATTTATTTATTTATTAAATGGCATTAAAATAACACATGTTAAAGTTTTGGGACAGCACCAGCGCTATTAAAAAATAGCTCTTATTAACTTCAGAGCATCCAGTTACCAATAGGTTCCCTTGTTCCTTGCTCTTCAAAGGCTGGCGCCAGCCTTCCCTTTATTTACAGCCTGGGTGCTTGTGAGAAATGCAGAATCGTAGGCCCTGCCCCAGACTTTCCTATCCAGAGTCTGAAACTCAAGATGCCCAGTGCTATCTATGACTGATAAAGCCAGGGGAGCCTGGCCCCAGACAGTCCTAGCCCCCCAAAGCTGCTTAGCTCCTTCTCTACCTGTGTTCAAGGAGTTTCTGTTTATAATCTTGAGCTTAGAGGCAGTAAAAACTCATTCCCCAAGGGACCTCATTGCAGTTTCAGATAGTTTCATCTTAGTTATATGGAGCTGAATTCTGCCATCTTACAGTTAAGCTTCACCTCTTAGACTGATAAGAGAAACATCAAATTCTGTTCCTGGGAGTAGAGAACAAAGGTTGAAGGGACTGGGTGTAGGTAGCAGGATCCTGGCCCTCAGCCTTTACAAGTATCTTCTCATTCTAAGTGGGTCTTAGGACATTGGCAACATAGTTCCAGCAAAGAAGGAAAAGGAGAGAGATTTATAATCAAAATACCAACAAACAGGACTTACTGTTCTGAGCAACACCTCTTTCTCTAGGAAATCGTGTCACTGCTACTTACCATGTCACACATAACATCCTTTACTAACAGACAGTCCCAGCACTGGTCAAGAAGCCTGAGCCATGGGGGTAACAGTGCTTTTCTATCTGACTGAGTAGGTAGGTCTCTCTCTCTCTCTCTCTCTCTCTCTCTCTCTTTTTCTCTCTCTCTCTCTCCAATAAGACCACAGACTCCAGAGGTAAGGGACTGTGTGCCTGGCATATAACAGATGTTCAATATGTAGTTACTGAATTAATTGGAATTGAAATAAGGTAGTTCTTAGAAAATCAAACAATTTTCTAATAACAGTGGTAGGTTAAAGTAATTCAGGTGGTGGAAAGATAAAGCTCTTGCTGTTCAAGAGTGAGTACTAGAGTTCAGACCTCTAGAACTCAGGTAAATCCCTATGTTGTAGAGCAATGTTTTTGATACAGACACTCAAAACAACACCCTGCATTCCCTAAATGTTTCTCTTATTTCTCCTCAGATTATGTATGTGGTTCATTACATGCAAAATGCAATTCCATCAAGCCTGGTCCCCCAGATTGTGCTGGGGTGCTCCAGACTATGCCCTGGCTCTCAAGTTTCTTAGATCTGGAATGTCTTTTATGTGTTCCCATGTCTAGATGCTACTGCTTTGGGAAGTCATTCATGCCGCCACCCTTCACCTCCAAAGTTAGCAATTATCTAGATTTCCCTTGCATGGAATCTGTCCCTTTTTAAGAACCCAAACACTAATCATAGATTGAGTTCAATATGCCATATTCACATATGACCTCATAGTAGACAACCTCCTGACAGCTGAATTAATGTTCAGCTCTTCTTCACATCCCTACTGACTGTCCTGCTGGACTAGTGCCTGGCACATGGAGGCCCTTGATACTTACTTGGAGGTTTATAAAATGGGAATCCCACGCTAATGTTCTGTTTAGAGGGCTTCTTGTTTAGGAAACACAATGAAATGCAAATAGATATCAACATACAGGTACCCCATCAGAAGCAAAGCATTCCCATTGCTCCCAGGATGCTTTTTGGTAAAAGGCAAAGGTAAGATAAACTTGGGACCTAAGAAAACATTTGAAAAACCACAATTCTGGGGCAATCTCTATTACTGTAGGGAGAGTGGTCTGAAAGAAACCATTTCCTGTTCCCCCTCTCTCCATAAGTTTTTCATGAGGGACTTAAAGAAAAGAAGAGGAAGAAGAAAAACAAATTCGGTGAGGGGGGGAGAGTCCATGTTTGGGCAAACCACCAACACTGTCCAATTTCTTAAAGATTTTTTTTTTTCTGGAAGCAAAATTAGCTCAGCTTCTAATATTCCCTTTTCCTTTCATGAGTTCTTCTCTGGTTTGAGATCAGACTTTTTTTTTTTTGGATAAATTTTCTCATACCAATTGCTCAGCTGATATTTCACAAGCGCCCTTTATAATGAATAAGATTGAGAAGTGAAGGTCCGTGGGCACACATCCTCGAGTGATTGTGAATATACACAGCACTATGTGCTGCTTCCCAGGCATCCCTCCTCTACTATTGCCTGATGCTTTCATGTACCTCAATCCTTCCCAGTCAGAAAAATTCCCAGAGAAGCCGGGCGTGGTGGCGCACGCCTTTAATCCCAGCACTCGGGAGGCAGAGGTAGGAGGATCGCCATGAGTTCAAGGCCACCCTGAGACTACATAGTGAAATTTCAGGTCAGCCTGGACTACAGTGAGACCCTACCTCAAAAAAAAAAAAAAAAAAAAAGAAAGAAAGAAAGAAAAATTCCCAGAGAATACTGTGAGGTCAGAGATAAGAGCTTGTTTCCCCTTGGATTATAAATATGGCACTTGGGACACTCCACTTTGCACAGGCTAGAAGGAACAAAGGCAGAAACTAGAGCTGCCCAGAGACACCCCTGTAAAACACAAGACCCAGTGCACTGAACATGATGAAGGTTACTATCACTGTCTTCCTTCCAGCCCCCCTCTCTCAAAGGTGTAAGAAAGCAGTCATCAAACATATTACACTGCCTTCTTTTTGTTATTGTCATTTTTTGAGGCTTTGTAGTCCAAGCTGACTTGGCACTATGTCGTCCAGGCTGGCCTTGAATTCAGTCCTCCTGCCTCAACCTCTCCAGTCCTGGGATTATAAGCATAAACCACCATAGCCAGCTCATACTCCTAAAGCCACCACCCATTGATGACACTGAGCTTGATTTGGGACCAGCCAGGACTTCCAAGGGAAAAGCCAGGCATGTGCCTAACTTGAGGTAGACTGTCACCATTACTCCAATGAGTAACGTAAATGGACAGAATGCCCGTCCTGAATCCAGTTTGACTCCATCACAAATCCAGTTTTCTGCAATCCACACTGCCACCCCATGGCCTGGATGATATTATCCCCATTTGGCAGATGGGGAAACTAAAGCTAGAAAGATGACTGCATACTCACAGTCATACTTACAAAACACAGACTGCAGAGTCTCAAGGGGACTGCTGGATCCCAAAGCCCATGCTTTTCCTGCCAGGCCAAACCGCCTCCTCTTCCAGCAAGTCTCTAGCTGAATGGACCGCAGGCTGGGTAGCTCTGACCACACAGCAAATGGGATACGGAGACTGGCTCCACCTTCCCCCTGCTTCCTATTCTGTTCCCTGTGCAGAACTGTCAAGGTTTCTAGGTTGGGAGTGCCTGGCACCCAGTTGTCCATTAACTTCCACTCAAAGCATGAAATGAAAACCACTAGCGGTCTCAGGGGCAGCTTTCCTCTTGGACTGCAGAGCTCACTTGAAGGGACTTCCTATCCTTCTTACTCTTTTTCCTGTCCTAATCTGTGCTCACAACCAGCAGTCAAGGCAGATTTTTCTAGAATGCATGTCTGGCCATCATAATCCTCTGGTCTAAACCTTCTGTGGCTCCCCACTGCTCTGCAGATAAACCTCACCTGCCTCACAAGGCAGAGAAAGCTGAGGGAAGGGTCTTTGCATCCTGCCCTACCCTTTCTATCAGCCTAGTGGCTTCTCCCATCATTTGTCAGCTGTTTTCTTTCTGAAACTTGGGTCAACATACTTTTAATGGCATCAGCAAATTTTCATTTATGCCTAGCATTCTCATTCCTTCCACCGTAGCTGGAAACCATTCTCTTCTCCAATCAAGGGCCAGGCCATGTGCAGAGCACCACCGCCCCTCATCTGTGGTTTCTTGGCACTTGGTACACACTGCCACATCTCCACAGTGACACTTAACCCTCTGTATCACATGGATTAGCTGCACCTTCTGTCTCCTCCAGTAATGCATGTCATCATCTCTGAAAACCCTGTGACATGGGGGGCATCAGCTATGTTAGTGAACATATGTTGATTAGGTAAACTCACTATTCTATAGTGATGTGGAAAAGACTTTATTCATTTATTCATAAATAAATATTTATTTTTGCAGAAAGCTAAAGCTGGCTCAAATTTATTTTTTTTTTGTCTTTTGTCAATAAACTCAATTTCACAATTTCCAGTCCTGAATATCTAACTGGCAATTGTGAAATTAAGTTTATTTATGTTTAAGATACAAGCATATCACTCCAATGGGACTATAATGAGTCTCACCCCAGGGCCACCTTGTCTGGCAGCTCTTCAGCTCCATTTCACAATCCTTCAGCTTTTCTGGGATAGTTAGTCTCATTATCATCTCAATGGAGTGATATGCTTGTACCTTAAACATACCTATTTTCTTAGGTGCTTTCTTTTGCCATCAGAATGCTCTCCAAGGAGACTCCAAACTGACTGCAAGTATCTTGCTTTTGTTTTACTAATGGACTTCTTGGAAGACTGTACCAGCCCCTTTAAAAGAAGTAAGTTTCTTATTCAGAACCAAAGACCAGGAAGAAGTCAAGCCCCAGCCAAAAGGCTAAGAGAACAAGCTAATGTCTGGCTGCAGTCTACACTGCAGAAGCATACATCTCACTTGGGCTCACAGGAGATGCCCTGAGAAGGTGTGTGCAACCAATGTTTAGGGAAAGCAATGCACCTCCCTGCCTTTCTGGAAAGGAGGCTTCTCTGAGGATACACTCAGGCCTCTGGAAAATCCCAGCCAAGAGCACATCCAGGCTCAAATTCACCTTCAGCTCTCCAGCCTAGGCAGGCTTCTGTCTGACCCAGATGACAGGGACAAACCTCAGATCTGTAGCCTTCTCTCCTCTTGACCTCACTGGGTATTATTTTGAGAAGGATGAGATCTAACAGGGAGCTGCAAGAGTGAGGGGTGAAGGGAGCTGGAGCTGGGCCTCCACAGCCACAAGGAGGTGGCTGGCAGTCCTGCTCCTACCCAACTTCTGGGGATCCTTTATCTCCCCAGAGAGAGAGAGAGAGAGAGAGAGAGAGAGAGAGAGAGAGAGAGAGAGAGAGAGAGAGAGAGAGAGAGAGAGAGAGAGAGATCTACAGAAACAATAGAATAATATAGAAACAGAAAATGGCTTATGTTTCTGGTTCTTAATTTTTAAAAACTGGAATTGTCAAGGATTTCTTTTTCATTAGACCAACATGCATTTTCCTCAGACCTCACTAGTAAGTCAAGTTGTCTCTAGAGTTCTTTAGTTTCGTATGGGTCACTAGGCAAGGCCTGGGGAGAGAGGAATACTTGCCACCTGTGTCCCATGGGAAGAGACTAGAAAAATCTTCCTTGGGAATCTTTTTTTAAAAATAGCTTTGAAGTATTTGAATCCAATTGCCAACACCACTCCAGTTAGAGTCAGATTTTCATGTGATCCATTTGTTAACAACGCTAGCTCAATACACCGGCATCCTCTCTTCCTAGAAGGTTGTGTCAAGTTATGGAAGCATGTGTCTGTGTTTAAACGAGATCAACCTGAAGAGTTCAGAAAAGTTTCAGTCATTTTCTTAGTTTCTGGTCTGTATGATGGCCAAAACCAGAACCCATCTGGACCCAGATGTCTGGCAAGGCACTTGGCAAGGTGGTACTTACCTGTGATCATGCTCAGTGCTGATAGGCAGGCTAAGGCTTGGATATCAAGGTTCAGGCTCTGCAAATTTAAGGAAAAGTCTTTAATGGAGTCGAGCCACTCCCCAAATCCACGAAGGCACTGAAGTCGATGCAGGACAAGTCCATTGCAGAACACAAACTTATCTTCAGCAGTGTTTGACCTGGGGGTGGGGAGAGGAGGAGACATGTTAAACAGGTCTTTCGAGTTTGGCCAACATGATAACATCCTAACACACCAGCAACAATACAGCCATAGGGCAGTGCTAGAATCTTTGTAAAGTGGCTATGTTTCTAAGGAATATACAACCCAGACCACTTGTAGATGCTGATGTCCTTGGGGAATATCAGCCCAGAGTAGGACAGGGCTGCAACCCTTGCCATGTTTTGAAAGCAAGTGTGTGTGTGTGTGTGTGTGTGTGTGTGTGTGTGTGTGTGTGTGTGTGTGCATGTAGAAGCCAGAGGTTGACATCAGGTGTCTTCCTGGATTGCCCCTCCCCACTTTCCCTCTTATTTATTGAGACAGGGTCTTTCACTAACCCCCAGGGCTTATTGATCTGGTTAGACTAGCTAGCAGCTTGCCCCGAGGATTCTATCTCCACCTTCTGGGTACTGGGTTACAGGTGGACAGACATGCCCACCTGGCATTTTATTTGGGTACGGGGGTCCAAACACAAGTCTTCATGTGCACCTGGAAAACACGTTACTGACTGAGTCATTTCCCAGCCCCTCATGCGTTATCTTGTTGCTAGACTCAGTGGATGGCCTTCCTGGAATGTAGTGTGGTGGAGCAGGCACTGGAAGATTAGAGAGGGAAGCCTAGTACATGGCCTCCTTGTAAAACAAAGTCCTCTGAAGCCATTACCATCTTGAAATCAGAGAAGTTGTGATGATCTACACGAGACCCTCACAAGATTTGTCCTGTTAGCGTTCTCTCATAAGAGTGCCAGAAGGGTCAGGCCACTCTCATCTGAATGACAGGTGTGTCCTCCTTACTGTGTCCCCCCTGCACAGCTGCACGTAATTCTGACACATAGCTGCACAGGAGTCTCGGGGAGTGTTCTAGCTCATTCCATCTACGCTCATTTTCTGAGGGTGCCACCTATGCCAGGTGTGACTCTGGTGATATGGCCATTTGGGGGTCATCCATGTCCCTATAAGTCCTCCCTGATACCCCTATATGTAAGCCCAATAAACTCATGGTTTACCAAGCTTGACTTACATGGAATTATTTCTTTGGTCTGTTGACCCTGTCTGGGGGTGAATAGACTTTTGTTCACATCTCCCTAGGAAAAATTACACAACAGCCTCTCTCTACAATGAACATGAGACTGTTCCCTTCAGGGCTCCCAAGTCAGGGCTGCTCTCTTATTTTCTTAAATGTCAGAAGCTGATAAGGCCTGAGGCTAGACACTGCAATTCCATTGTGCAGGCTCAAAGCACCAAGTCCCTGCAAGTGCCAGAAGTCAATCAGAGGCGAAAGTGTCCTGACATAAAAAGAGACCTTATTTTGTAATACCTTCTAGAGTTTAAACAGTGAGGGGGGGGGGGCTGTCAAGGGTTATTTCTAAATCATCCCTGATAGTTTATAGTCTGTCCATAATCATCCTGTTCTCTCACAAAGGAGCCCTGGAACCTCCATTTGGACATGATGGCTTAGCAGTATAACCTTGGGCGCTGCTTTAATCTCTCTGGACTTCCTTTCCCTTATCTATAAAACAGGAATTTAATCGCAACCTCTTAAGATTGCTAAGAGAATTAGACAAAACGAAGGTTTTGCAAGCTCATCCACAGAGCCTAGTATACAGGAAGATGCAGAGAGTACAAGGTGTAACTAATTCTGAATTCTGTGGGGTCCTTACTTTAATCATGGTTTTCCTTTAACTTTAAAATATCTTGGAACATATTTATCTGGCTTGGATGATTGCATTCACAAGTCAGTATCTTTTCAGCTGTGCTTCCTGGATGAATAGCTCTATTCATTCCTTCACTCAGCAAGTATTTACTGAACACCAAGTGTGTGTTGATCCTGGAGACAGGCACTGGAGAATGCTAGGTGAGTAGGACAGGTGCGGTGCCCACCTGCATGGGGATTATCTTCTGTGCCATCCTTTGCTGCATGCCTAACAGATGACAGTCACAGTGCTGTTCAGCTCCTGGTGTCCACTGGATCTGCTGCAAATCAGGCTAATCACTGGCCTTCTAGCTATAACGACACCTCATCCTCCCCACTCACCCTGCCACATGGGGACGCATGACAGAATGATTCAGTCTGAATTTAATCACAGACTTCTGACCACTAGTTTCAGAACCAAGAAAGCGTGAGTTAAAATGCTGTCGACCACAAATAGATGGGAGCAAGGCACTTTACCAGGACTTTTTGGTCCCACAGGAGGAAACTGGGGGGAGAGTGCTAGTGAAGAGAAAGAGGGGAATGGTGACTTTTTTCTAAAATATTTGGTGAAATTGTGATGCCATCTCCTGAAACATATGACTGAAAGGGTATGTGAATAAAAATGATGAATTTTGAAAAATACCAAAAGCAACAAAAACAAATAAACAAAAAAGACACACATAGATTTCAGAGAGGCCCTTAGGTCTGAGGTTCAAGCTTTTTGGAAAATCACTTCCTGCTAGGTGCACACCTGTGGTCCCAGCATTCAGGAAGCTAGTGGAGAAGGACTGCAAGTTCAAGGCCAACATGGACCACTGAAGAATTTTGAGCCCACGCTTAGCTACATAGTGAGATCCTCTCTCACTAAATAACAAATCAATCATAAAATAAAATAAGAACTTATAGAAACCCATAAAGTAACCCTAATGCTCCCAAGATCCCTGGAAGGAGCTTCTGCACCATGAGCATAGTCCTAGAATCACAGAACGAAGGATGCTTGTCAGGGACTCCAGAGAGCTGGGACTAGACCAAAGGGGTCCTGGCTTCCTATTCCCCAATGCTTAGTGTCTTAATGCCTGACCATATTCCACATTTGCTTCTTAAATAAACTGCACTGCTGGCTCAGTGAGGAGCAGAAGGCTGTGAATGTCTTCGAAGGATGAAGTGAACTGAGGAAGTTCAAGGAGTTGCACTGACCTGATGGAAAGTCTGAGAACAAACAGCTCCAAAAAGGCTGATTCTATAAGTAACGTCTGATCTTCTTTGGGGAGATCAGTAAACCCTGGAATCTTTTCTGCCCAGCTCCTGGAAACATCAATGGAGGCCGTCAGAAGGTTGTAGAACTGTTGCACATGCTCAGCATCGGTGCCCGCAGTGGCCTGGTCAGTGGGACAGTACTGGAATGTAAAGACAGAGAGTCATGGCTTCAGTTATGCCATCATGCGCAGACTGGCAATGCCCAAGTCCTTCTACCGTTTATAAAACCCTTTAGCATTCATAGTCTGATCTGATTCTCCAAAGGCCTCTGACATAAAAGAAAGTGCATTTATTGTTATAATTCAGTAGACAAAGAAATTTGTTTAACTCCCATCAGCGCAGTGGTTTCTAACCTTAACTGTATGGTATGATTTTCTGGGGAGCTTTATAAAACACACTTGTCCAAGCCCTTCTCCCAGAGATGCTGATTTATTTGGTTTGGGGTGAGGTCTGGCCAGTAGGAATTTTAAAAGTTCCCCAAGTTGACTCAAGAGGGCAGCCCAGGTGGAAAGCACTGCCTGAGAAGTCGGAGACCAAGTAGGCTTCCAGGCTCCACAGATTCTAAGAAAACATAGTAGTCTCCAACAAGATGCTAAATTGACCAGTGGTTCTCTTAAGTACAGTCTCTGGACCAGAACCATCAGTAATAACTAGGAATGTGCAAGAAATAACAATCTCAGACCCCATCCCAGACCCACCTCATCAGAAACTCTGGGGTTGACTGGTTTTTATCAAGGCTGACATGATACACATGTACATAGAGAAACCAATGAGTTTTGTTTGCTGATGATGGATTTTTATGAGATAAACCTGAAAGTCAGTGTGTGTGTGTGTGTGTGTGTGTGTGTGTGTGTGTGTGTTTGTATGTCCTTGGCAAAGCCCAGGTACGTGTGTGCCATCACACTCAGGAGTTGTAGCTACTTGCATGAATGACAAATAAAATAAAAAATTCACTTCTTAGGCATAATGGCGCATACCTTTAGTCCCAGCACTCAGGAGGCAGAGGTAGGAGAGTCACCATGAGTTCAAGGCCAGCTTGGAACTACGTAGTGAATTCCAGGTCAGCCTGGGCTAGAGTGAAACCCTACCTCAAACAAATAAAAAAAGCAAAAAGAAATTCACTTTTTCATCACACTAGCCATATCTGCAATGCTGAAAAGCCAAATGTGGTGAGGCTCATTTCTACCATTAGAGAAACTAAAGAAAGATCCATTAGACAGCATAGAGCTAGAAAGCTTGGGGGGGGGGTTGCAGAATGAGAAGATGATAAAAAAGATGAAGAGGAGGAATTGGTGGGAGAAAAAAAAAAAGAAGAGGAGAGCCGGGCGTGGTGGCGCACTCCTTTAATCCCAGCACTCAGAAGGCAGAGGTAGAAGGATCACCATGAGTTCCAGGCCACCCTGAGACTAGTGAAGTCCAGGTCAGTCTGGACTAGAGCGAGACCCTACCTCAAACCCCCCCCCCCACCCAGAAAAAAAGAAGAGGAGGAAGAGGAAAGGGAAGGGAAGGAGCAAGCAAACCAGAATGAGTCTCCTCAGCTTTGGGGCTGCAGCCCTCTCTCACCTGGTCCTCATGACACCATGGTTTTGTCCTTACAAGTGAAGGAACTGGAGCTGACAGCACTAAGAAACTTGAAAAGTTATATAACCCACAGTGGTAAGTCAGGGGTTTGTGTCTGGGATTTCACCCTCTGGCTTGCCTCCTCCTTCCCTTCCTCTTCTCTGTGTTCAAATAAGATTTTCCTATGTAGACCAGGCTAGCCTCAAACTTGCAGTGGTCCTCCTGAGTGCTAGCATTATGGCTGACTGTTAATATGCCTGATGTGATCTGGAGGGTGTAGCCCACTGCTGGCTTGGCACAGTCAAGGCTGGCGTTTAATCCCCAATACACAATACCCAAACCTGAAGCTACAGCTGGCTGCCTGCTCCAGCACTTTTGAGATTTTAAAAAATATTTTATTAATTTTTCAGAGAGAGAAATCAGCATACCAGGGCTTCTAGTCATTGCAAATGGACTCCAGATGCATGTGCCACTTTGTGCATCTGGCTTTACATGGGTACTGGATACTTGAGCCTGGGTTGTTAAGCTTTGAAGGCAAGCACCTTAACCACTGAGAAATCTCTCCAGCTCTCTCTTTTGAGATTTTTATGGGAGGAGGATGCTTGCTGGGGATAAAATTCAGGACCTTGTCAATACTAGGCAGGTGCTCTATCACCGAGGTACATCCCCATCCTGGCTTTTAGGATCTTTCAAAAGCATTTTCCTTCATTCTAATTACAGCTCTCCTGGTATGCATTAATTGACCTCATGCTTCTGTCGGCATCATAGTGAATGGCACATAACTGAGCCTCAATTACAGTTGCTGAATATTACTTCAATGAACAAAAAGTCAGAGTGAGCTTAGATTTGTCACAAGACCCAGACTCGGTTGAAGGAGGACAAGCTAATAAAAAACAGCCAATAAGCAGCTAGATGCTCATTGTCAAACTACCTATGCACAAGTTGATGAAGAGTAGGGAGAACTGGGTCTTTTTCACTGTGATTTTTCCAAGAAGCAGCAAAACATGAATAAAGACTAATTAGGCACGGAGCCCTATGACCTTAGTACCAGTTTTCTGACTTCTAATTGGAGAAATCCTCTAGAGAGCCCTAGTTTTCTCCCTTATAGACTGACAATGAGGCTTTCAAAACTCTGCTGTGCTGGTTGAATATGATAATCTATGGGAATGGCCCACAGGGCAAGTGAGGCTGCTGGTAACAGTGGTGAGGCTGATACCAGGAATTGTCACCATCCCTCATTTTCTAAGATCCTGGAACATCACTCAGGTCCAGCTCAGTCCTGGCTCCTTTGTTCCTAACAATTCTGCAATGTGCCTGGCATCCATCCTGGGACCCAAAGGTGATGCCATGGGGCATGGGAACAAAGTCCAGAAGAGGGAGCCTGCACCCTTCTCAAGAACCTTCCAAGGGGCCACATGGCCATGTGTCAGAGACCACCACCTTTTAACTAGAGAAGAGTTGAAAAAAGAGAATAGATATTTTTTAACTTTCTCCATTTGAATGAACCTCAATCCATATGCTATCCAGGGGCAGGATGAAACAGTGCAGAGCCAAGTTTTAAAAGTTAATATCACTGTACATGAAACTCCCAAATGAATGGCAATATAGGGTCAAGTACATTGGATCAACGAGCAAGCCATGGGGTCCTCTTCTCGGCTGGGGCACTGACCTGCTCTACAGCTCTAGTCAAATAGCAGAACCTTTCTGGTCTCTGAAAAAGGAATCTACCAGATTACTACTTCCTATTGACTCTTCTGCCTCTGGCCTTCAAAGATTCTAGATAGTGTTACCTCACACTAGGCATGATGTGATGGTTTAGAATCTGATACCAGTGCAGCATGATTGTGTTTTTAAATAGTGAGCTAAATGGATATCGTCTTCCCCTGGGAATGGGATCCGACAGATTGCCCCCTCCTGCGCATACTTCCTGGTCCTGAGACCACCAATCATCCACAGCTCTGTTTCCAGAATTTGCTCAGAACCTGCTGGGCTCACATTTCCATCCTTCTGCACTGGGAAGAGCAGTCAGCCCTGGGTGAGGACTTTTCTCTGATGGAGCCCAGCAAGGAAGAGAGCCAGCAACTAACTCCAGACCCATTGGGCTTCACCTACAGTGATTCTGGTCCAGGTTCCTGAATTCTGAAAATAAATTGGATGCAGTCAGAGTCAAGGGAACAGGTGACTGGAAGGTCAGTGCCCAGCGATGAGGGTAAGAAGGCTCACGCTCTGTCTGGCCTAGCCATTCAGACCTGGAAGTAGAAGTACTGGACCCCAAGCCCTTCTGCTGTGCTTCCCTGTCACTCCTTACCTCTAGATGACACAGGGGCCCCTGGTTACCAAAGAAACTCCAGATAATTTTGTAGTAGTTATTCTTCTCAAACACAGGCCAAATTCAGAAAGATTTTTAAAAATGAACTTTCCTCCAGCTCATGCTAATTTCTTATTCCAGCCTATCAGGATCTTTGATCCATCAGAATTTAACATATACTGAGAGTCATGACAGAATGGAGATTTCTCTGAAGGACCTAAGGACAAGAATCAAGACCAGCAAACAATAATGACAGATATGACTTAACTAACTCAGGTCTGCATGTTGAGCTAGCAGTAACAACTGTTACATATCAGCAACAGCCTATGCCTAAAGTGACTTAGTTATTCAAGTGGCAAAAAGCACCACCAAAATTGAGCTACCTGATGCTTTAATAGAATTGAATATTAACCTCATATCCTAAGAACTGTTTTTCCCCTCTTAGTGTGTCACTTTTCCCTGAGTCATAATATATCTAAAAAATTTAGATTTGATCATTCTGTGAATCAAACTATATTTGCATAGTTTCAGGTTCTTGTACTTTAAAAAGTGGCATTTCAAAAATTGGCAATGAAAAGCCTGGCTCATGCTTATAATTCCAGCACTCAGGAAGCTGAGGTAGAAGGATCATTGCAAGTTTGAGGACAATCTGGGTTATAGAGTGAGTTCAAGGTCAGCCTTAGCTAATGTGAGATCATGCCTTAAAAAACTGGCAATGATAAGTGACAAGGAATCCTTAACTGGAACTGGGATCCATGGCAAAATCCTATGGGGACCAAGAATCTGGGCTCCAAGGAGAAATTCCCACTACCAGAGAGCTACAGAGAGGCCACACCCATTAGAATCTTGCCAAAATAGGAATGTTTGTCTCATTTAACCTATACTGATCTCACTCTCCAATGGAGATTCTATTTGCACTTTTCAGAAGGCAGCGAGAGAGCCATGGAAAACCCAATTCCACCAACAAGATATGGGATGATGGCTGACACCCCAGCAAGAGATGAACCACCCCTGGCCTATCATGTAAACCCCAAATGAAACCTATGAGAAAGTGGCAAGACAAACAAGAGACCTATCACCACAGCAAGTCAGATAACCCAGGAAAGGTCAATGGAGACAGACACCAAAGATACCCAACACAACCCAAAGCAGAAGTCCAGAGACACTTAAGATCTCAACATTAAATCAGACTTAAAACTCACCCCCACCAAGACTCAGGGAACTGAGTGGAAGAGGGGGTGGAAAGAATGTAAGAGCCATGGTGGGGGTGAATATCCAGAGACATTGCCCCCCCCCCAGCAATAACACACAAAGTGGGGTGGGGAACTGGCTACCTCTAGAGCAATAATAACACCCTACCCCAGGGACTGATTCAGTATGCCCAACCGACGAGGATCCCCAGTGGATTGAAGACAGGGAAGAGGGAAATGGGGGTACAATCATAAGAATTACTCATAAGAGACCTTGCTGAATCCAGAAACGAAATCAGCTCCCAGAAGGGCAGCCTGGGTAATGCCGGAAGGTGTTAAATGAGCTGCCAGGGGAACCAGACCAACGATATTCTGAGTGGGCAGGAGGCATCTTCAAGTTACACCAACCGATGGCCTGAGAGTGCAGAACACACTGCTATATGGCACAGACAAGCAAGTCAAGAAGTGCCCATCTGTGCAATAGTGGCGCCCAACCTAGGTGGGTAATCAACAGCTGGCTAATTGGCTATGAGATCTGCTCAGAGGCAGGGAACCCCTAACTGGTACGGGGACCCAAGACAACCTTGAATGGGGACCATGAACCTCATCTTCATGGGGAAGTCCTCACTAACCATAGGTCCTCAGAAAGGCTACACCCTCCAAATGCTCACCAACCTAGCAATAGTTGTCTCAATTGACCAATAATAATCTCACTCTCCGCTGGAGACTCTGTATCTTTCAGAAGGCAACAAGAACCCCGGGGTAAAGGAACTCCACCAAGGGGACCTGATGTGACGGGGGACACCCAAGCAGGAGACAATCCATATAAGAGCCCAAACACAACCTCTAAGGAATTGGGAGCAAAACGTCTATTCCCACAGCAAGGCAGATAACCTACAGAAGGACAATGGAGAGAGGCACCAAGGGTGCCCAAAATTGTCCAAAACACAAATGTAAAGACTTTTACAAACCTAATAACTATGGAAAATTTGAATTCACCCACTATGACACAGGGAAATTTGCAGAAGAGGGGGAAGAAAGAATGTAAGAGTCATGGGGTGGGTGGGAGAATAACTAATGCATAAAAGGGAATGTCATCATGGATTCAATGGCTTTATCTAATAATCTATGATACTGAGAAAAAAAACAAAAAACAAAAATAAAACAAAAATTGGCAATGAAAAAATGGATATATTTGCCCCCAACTGTCTTATTTTCTAATTTAATTGCTTGTGCTCCTACCTACCCACATAAATAATAATTAATAATAATAATAATAACCCCTAAGAACCATCTATGGCATCACTACAGGTGAGCATCTGTCTGCCTTATCTCCCTTTTACTGGCACATGCACTCCATGAGAGCAGGGCTTTGCCTGGTCCCACAGCCCACAGTGTCTGCCACCCATTAGCTATTCCAGAAACATTTATTAAATGAGGGGCTGGGGACTGGCTCAGCAAGTAAGAGCACTTACTTTGCAAGCATAAGACTCTGAGAGGGCTTGAGTTCTACCTGCAACATCCACGTAAAAGAAAAAAATCCAGGTGTAGCAATATACATCTGTAACCTCAGTTCCATGTGCATGGGGTTTTGGGGCTGGGTATAAAGATGGGAGAATTACTGGGGCTTGTTGGTCAGCCAGCCCAATGGGAAAACAGCAGCTCCAGGTTCAATGAGAGACTGTCTCAGGGAAGCAATAAGGAAGAGCAGGAAAGGAGTGCATTTAAGGTTCTCCTCTGGCTCCTCACATGCATCTGCATAGACACGTGCATATATTATGCACACACACTCAAAATTTGTAAATGAATTCATTGCTTCCTGGAAATTTTATACCTCTATTGTTCATCCTTTCACAGTTCGAAGAAGAAATTAGGAAATAGAAGGTGAGATTAAGTTGCCATTAGGAAACTATATTTTTGGCAAAGAAGCATGTGAAATCATTGTTAAAGATTCCTGCTTGTCTCTTCCTCCTTTTAAGTCCGATTCAGTAGGTCTAGGTGTGACCTGAAAATCTACGTTTGTGTGTATGTTCATGTGTGTTCACGGGTGTGGAGGCCAGAGGACAATCTCAAGTGTTATTCTGAACATTCCATCTATCTTTCAGAGACAGCGTCTTTCATTGGCTTGCAGCTCACCAGTTAGGTCATCATAGACTGGATGACCAGAGAGCCCCAGGACTCCTCCCATTTCAGCCTCCCTAACACTGAGATTACCAGCATGTACCATCACGTCTGACATGTTTACATGGGTTCTGAGGATCTAAACTGAAGTCCTCATGTACTTTACTGATTGAGCTATGTACCAAGCCTGGAGTCTGCATTATAAAGCAAATACTGCTGCTCTTTTGGGTGCCAAGCTCAGGAAGATGTTGACCTGTGTTCATAGTGGAATGTTATGCAGCAGGTGTAACCACTGTAGGCTGGAGAATGAGAAGGTTGCAATCGAACCTTGTGAATGCAGTGTCTGCAGTCCTCAAGCTGTGGACTACAGGTCTAACATTCTGGCCACACTTTGTCTCATAGGCTATTTTATAGCATTGAAGTGGCATTTGCCAATGTCTGGTTTGATCTGAACAATACTTCTTGTATTTGCAGTCTGTAGTCGGTCACTGTTCTCAGTGGCACCCATTACCAGAAAACATTCTAGTGTGCTGAAAAATACTCAGAATGACCAACTAACGAGGACACTAAGTATGTTTTTTCATTAGTAATTATGCAGGCGCTGCAGCCAAACCCCGTGTCTATATATACTTGTATCCCTAAATTAAAAGCAACTGTGGGGCAAGAAATAGCAGCATTTCAGGGAGAAACAAATCAAACGTGACATGTTTTGACTGCGCCAATGTACAATGATCTGAGTTCATTTTTTGAGGGAGAGAAGTTTGGCCCAAAGGGGAAGTGAAGGTCCCAGAGCCAGGAATGCGTCACAGAGCTCAGACACTCTCATCCTCGCCTTTAGAAGCATTCATTCCCTCTGTGACTCAGAGCAAAATGCTTCCTTTTTCCACATAGAGGACTCGCTCAGTTTCTACCTTTAAGGCACATATGCTGATGCGTGAAAATCAAAACATACTGGCTGGCAGACACTTTCTTCTTCTATTGATTTGATTCGCTAGGAAAAGCTAGAGTCTTTAACGGACTGTATTGGCCAAAGCAGCTCTTAGTCTTAAGCTCAAAGTTGTTGGGCAACTTCTTCTCTAACATAAAATAAATAATGGATACCTGCTACAATGTTAACATCAGTCACTGATGAGCTGTGGTAGGTCAGGTAAGCAGAAATGCAGAAAACAATGGTTTTCACTGTACCCACTTCTAAGTGGTTTGAACAATCAGTATATATTCCTATTATTGTAATTTTAAAAAAATATAACAAAGTTTCTACACTTAAAAACAAAATCTAGTAACTTTCCACGAAATAGAAGTGGCAATATAATGGAATAGATTCGCATGTCATCCTAGCCCTGCCACTGAACTTATTACACCTATAAGCCTTAATTTGCTCCTCTGAAAAGAAAGATGAGGGTTGGATTAGATGAGCTCAAGGTCATGTCCAGTTCTGTGAATTTATAAATGTAAAGTTTTAAGTGGAATGTATTAGGAAAGTTTAACCTCCATGAATGATAGTCTAAGAAATGACTGAAATCATGCATTACACAGAAAGGAGGACTTAAGGAAAATTATAGAAGATGGTACCTGGCTCAAAGTAGGCACTCAGTAAGTTCATTTTGTTTCATTCATTTTATAGTCTCATGGTTTGACAGACAACAAAGCAAGTTCAATCTGGATAAATACCAAGTTACTTAGCAACATGTACATATTCCTATATGTCTGTATATGTAAGCATTTAGGAGCAATAAGGTAAACCTCAGAATCACAAAATCCTAACACTTGAAAGGGATTTAATGTCATTTCAAATAACCTTTCCCTATGCGGATCATCCTGCTGTGTGTTCTCCTTGGTTACTCTTTGGGCTACTGACTTCACTTTGACAGCAGCTGGTATGGCCAACAAGCTGGTTATCAGGGCAGTGTGAAAGAGGTCCACCTATTTCTCCCTGTAGATCTGCCAGAGGGAACAAGTCTTTTTATTCTCCAGGGAAAAAGATGGACCTAATTTCCACAAACCTCTCTTCCTGTCTATATATGTCTGTTTCCACCAACTCTCTCTCTGAAGTTTCCAGCAACAATGTATATTCACATTCCCCTTAAATATCAGCTTGCATTGAACTCAGTCCTTGAAATGTGGTCTAGCAGGACAGAGTCCATGGATCCATACTGAACTTGATTCTGGTCTTGGACTTTCACTACCTCAGCAGGTAATTCAGCACCTTGCTCTTCCACATTCACTTTGTTGGATTACATGGAGTGTCTGTGGAATAAACTCCTGAATGAACCAGTGACAAGCCAATGCTCCCCCTTTAAAAAAAATCTAAATGCTGAGCTTCACATTTATTTTTGTTAACTTTCTTCATGATGGTTTCAGCTCTTCCTGTTCCAACCTGTCGAGATCATTCTGAATGTTGATACTGACATCCATCATATTAGCGATCCCTCCCAGCTTTCTGTCATCTGCAAATGCGATCAGCATGCTCCTGAGTCTTCTTCCAAGTTTTTGATGAAAACTCACTGTATTTTTAAAAAGTCTTTTAATTTAGTTGATTTGGGTCCAATTTTTGATAATTTTGTTAAGCTATCTAAAAGAACCCAAGCTAGGAAGTTCAACCTGATTCCAAAACAATGCAATTAAAATAAATATGCTTTGCAAAATTGAGCCAGGCCTCAAAGGTACTATCATTGTGACCCAGACTCTGGCATGGTCAATCTGCTATTTGGGACAAAGCTAACAATTAAATTGGATAAATGTTTGTTGATGAGGATGATGACTCTAGACTAACAGACTGGATGGTGCAGAGGCAAGCAAACACACTGGATTGATTTTTCAGTGTGGAGACAGTTCCCAGCTGGGACAACTCAAAGTACTGGGGAGATTTTGCCACTGAATGAGTAATTAGGCCATGGAGATAGATAATTAGATAATTGGGGGGATAAAATTTTACTTTGGGGGCCCAGTTTCTCTGGACTGATCATCAATAGTGATGCCAAGTGTCCTGGAACAATGTCAGATTGTACATCACAGCCTTTGTTAAGGCAGTGCTTAGAAACATCACTAATGCAGATGGATTACGTAGGGAGAGGCAGGGATGTTTCAGGGAGGAAAGGCTCCTAGTGAAGACTTTTCTAGCGCACACTTTCACTGAAACCAGAGAGGCAGGGGAGGTTGGTATGAAGGAGCAGACTTTGGGCCCAGTGTACTTGGCTCTTAACTTGACCTCAGATGCATGTTAGCCATGTGACCTTGGGCCATAAGCCCTTTCACTTCTAGTTTTGATAGTCTTATTTGGGCTATGGAGATCATAATACTTACCTTAATAGTGTTGGTGCCTCACATGTATAGTGTGAATATTCATTAGCACGTTCAACAAATGGCAGAGTAAAAAAGTTTGCTCAAGGAACTTGATGAACAACATACAGGGCACCATGCTAAAGCTTTGACAAATACCATGTTTAATCTTCACAAACCCCAGTAAGTAGATAACAGTACCTCATAACACAGCTGAGGAAACTGGGGCATGAAAAGGTTGAATCATCTCTTCAGACTCACAGTTAGTGCCACTGTTAGGATTTTCATCAAGGTTTGCCTGCTCCCAAAGCCTAAGCCCTTCACACTGCCTTACTCTGTTACACTATTATTCGTGACTTGACTCTAGTCAAAAGAAGCTACTGCAATCAGAATAAAGAGTCCTCAACCTTTGGAGCTAAGGGTCTGCTATGCTTCTCACAGGAAGTCTTATGATCAGGTGCAGAGAGGGGCTTTACCAAAGATAATGAAGGTAGAGAGGAGGGCAAGAGGATCACAGTAGGTACACCTATCATACCTGTCAACATGGTAACCTAAAAGGAGGGTACATAGCAATGGTACATTTGTACTCTTTGACAGACCTCAGAAATGCTGACTAGTCATGGGGAAGTCAATCTGGTACCAGTTGCCAATCAGATCAACCAATGGGGGACCCTGGCCCTGGCATCTTTCATTTGTGCTTCTATGTTTTCTTGTCTCTGAGTAAAGATCATGTTCTCTATAGCTCATGGTTGTTTAAAGAATGCAACAAAGTGCCACCCCATCTAAATTATTCAATCAATTGTGATCTTTTTCTCTTCAGATTTGTTTTACTAGGAGTTTGCTTTCCAAAGTTGTTTTATCATGGCCTTATGGTTACATTTGTACACACTCTTAGAAAATCCTCTTTCGTGGCTCCCTCTCTGTGTTGCTCAAATTTGGAGATATACAGGGATTCACAGTAGTCACATTGGTGAGATTTTATTATATCACATATGAAATAAAAATATTGGCATGTTTTGGCTGTCTTAAACAACACTGCCGATAATCATTTATGGTTTTCAAAATGTTTTCATCATCCTTTTGTGACTGATGCTGAAAATTCCCCTCTGGGGTTAAATACTGTAATCATCTCCACTGTCGGGAGGAAAAAGCCAAAAGCAGGAGCCAGGTGACACAGGCAGGAAACAGCAGAGGAGGCGTTCCATCCCAGTCCTCCTGACACCCCCTGATGTCAAGGCCAGAGCCTGCTCAGCTCCTCTCCGTCAATGGGCTAATCCCTCTGAATAAGCAGAAGGTCAATCAATGTGGATGTGGTTGGATAAACTGTGTAAGGATAACTTGAGGCTTCCTCAGATGGTCTGATCACAATGTGGAAAAACAAACCAGTAGTCATTTCGTCTAGACCATGGAAAGAACTCTATCAATCATAGTTCACCTGTGCAGATTTTCCTTGGCACTGCCAGAAATCCTGCCACAATAGGTATGGCAGGTGCAGCACGGTCAGGGTCATTTGTTAAGGCATTTGGAGATCCAATAAGGCAAAACATTATTTGGCTCAGTGAATGCACTCATTGCTAAATGAAATGAAAACTATAGAAAAGGGAGGAAAACTGACTAGCACGGTGCCAGGCACCAAGTCATTCAATCGATTCTTGTTACTACCATCATGATCATTCATTTGAAAACAGGACTTCATAGGACTTACTCTGCTATAGTCGAGATCTCTGGGTGTGGAGTCTGTTAAAGCACGGACAAGGGCATTCATCATGCAGATTGGTGGAGAAGGTGGAGAGGGCTGGGAGGGTTCCTGCTGTAGTGGACTCTTTGGTTTGGAAGGCAGCCGACCTCTCCTCCCTTTCAGACTATCTGTACGCACAACTGAGGAGACACACAGAGAAAAAATGAAAACATTTAAAGATTATGTTCATAAAGGCAGAAGTCAGGAAAGGGAATGCAAATGCGTAGGAATTTAGCAATCATTAATGAGATCAACCATTTAAAAGTGGTAATAACTTTGGAATAATGTTCAACAATGATTGATTGTGAATCAAAGCAGCAAAAAATGATGTCCTATATTTGCATTTGATAAAAGTCTCTTCCTCAATGAGAACAAAGGCTTTCTATTGATTTCGAGAAGCTAGAATAAGCATTCCTCAATGATACTTAAGTGTAAACGTATACCATTGAGAAGAAAATGGTGCACAGGAAAAGGAACCATGAAAATTTGCTGCTTCAGTGTAAATATTAACAATTTCCAGTGATGTCTGAGAGTATGCATAAGTAAACCAGATGAAAACATTATGTCCATACCTTCTTTAACCATTCCGACGCTGAGACACTTCTGAAATCGACAGTACTGACATCGGTTTCGACGTCTCTTGTCAACAGGGCAGTTTTTATTTGCCAGGCAAACATATTTTGCATTTTTCTGCACCGTTCTCTGAGAAAATACAATACAGAGATAGTCAACTAATAGTTTCTGGAAAGAGGTAAGACCTGACAAGATGTATTTTAATTACAATGTGAAAAGCGACAGTGCAATTCGTATAATTAGATAAATTTAATTTCCTAACACGCTAGCCTGCAGGAAAAACAATTTTATTAGTGTTAGCTGCTGACAGTGAAAATCATCTTGGGTTGTTCTGAAGCAAGTCTCAGGAGACACCCAACTCTGAATGATAAAATCATATCTGAAATTACCAGGTCAACATATCATACCTTGGAGGATTAGATTATCTCCACTTTTAATATCCCTTTGGGAACAATTTTCTACTTGTCCCACTCCCCTGATTATTGCTGACCTTATTAAAATAAAATCAAAATTATCTGGGATGTACTTTGTATGCTATCACTATTGTAAGTCAAATATCACAGTAACTGGCTTTTGTTACCCAATAGAGATGAAATCATAAAAGCAAAATCAGGATCTGTCTTGTTAAACCATGTAGGAAGCAATGTTTTAGTTCAGAAAAGAAATCCATTTAATTGACCTATATAGCTTATTTAACTTTAAATGAAACATATGATAAACTGACTACTTTTTTAAAAGCAAAAATCTAAAAATTATACACTAAAAAAGTTACTATCATATCTAAAGGAACAAAAAAGAAAACCCAAACACAAATAAGAACAAGATAAAGAAATATGAAGTCAATATATTTTCAGAGGAAATTTTTATATTTCATTAGTGACTATTGACAAAGGCACCAAAATAGCCAAATTCTAAAAGACACACCATAAAACTTGGGCTTGGAGACAAAAATAACATCGTATTTTTCTGAATTGTAGAATTTTGAAACGACACATGGAGAAATAATTAAACATATCTTTTGCTCCAAATGTACAAAAATGCTTGTTTTTTTTTTAATTGAAAACATTTGTGCAAATGGATGCAGCTTAGCACTTAAGGTGAAACTGTTCAGAAACTACCTGAATCTATAAAACTCCAAACACAGCAGCAGAAAATTGGAATTTATTTGGAAAGTTTGGGCTACATTAAGAGAATAAGCCTAAGTAACATGGGCTTTGTGATTTATTTTGTCTTCAACAATTCCAAATTTATTTTCAACCTTTATTTTCTACTCATCTCCCATGCTTCAGTTTTCATCCTATCATCTTTTAATTTCATTTTAGGATATAGTTTCTGAGTTGCTTATATCATCTTTAAAAGATAAAACAAAGCCAACCTGTGTCAAGTCTAAAACATATTGGCCCAGTTTAAAATGCAAAATTCTAAGAGACAGACATGCTTCTGAGTTTCCAGCATATAAATTCTCAGCAGCCTGTAAGGATAGGAAGCGCATGCTTGCTGGATGAAGCTCTTTCATGGAACATGCAGTGATTTCTAACACTCTATTCCTTGCCATTATCCTCAAGGCAATATGCCAATTTAAGTGCTGGTGGCATTTTGCTTCAGGTATGCATTTTCCCAATAACCTGAAGCCTTCTCTACATTTGTGTGTGCCTGCACAGTTTAAGGACAGGGAGAGATCGTTACGGTTCAATCACTGAATTCCCATCATTAACTGCACTTCATGTCACATTTTTAAAGAATTCAATTTAATGGTAGAAAGCCACTGGGTAAAACCTGCTCCCATTCCTTTAATTAACAGATCTGTGGGGTGGTTCTACCCCACCCTGCCCCCACCATTTCAAGTATAGATTTGTTTTCAAGGGATGCTGCAGAAAAGGGAAGCTGTTGGGAAACACTTAATAGATATTTCTAGATTTGGAATGCAGTACCCCTCGCACACACGTTTTGATGGGTTCTCTGTTATCTAGGGGTGATTCTATGTGTGGATTATTCATAATTCTCTTAGTCACATTTCTTTCTTTTCTCCTTTCATGCTATTTGCTCACTGACCTTTAGCGTTTCTATTGGAATGCTGTAAAAATCATGCCTGCTAAAGAAATACACTTGTGTGGATGTAGTCTTGGTAAAGTTTGAGTAGGTAACACGGGGGGGGGAGGGCTAATTTAAATGGTTTTAAGGAGTGGGGATGCTTTACATTAAAAACATCATAATCTCGTGTACCTGTAGGGCACTTAACATATTACAAAATCCTTCCACAAGTATTTTCTCATTTATCTACAGAATTCAATTATGACAGCATCAAAAATAACTCTTGCTCATAAGAATGTATGCCCATCCACAAACATATGCATTTTATGAACACTTTGTCCTTTTCATTTAATAACAAACTATTATTACAACCCTTTGAAGATTACAAAACATTCTTGTTTATGTTTTTATTTCATTTAAAATTGTCCTTATTTGTGTTTTACATGCTAGTAGGGAAATGGAGGCCTCGAAAGAAGTAGCATTTCCAATATCATAAGATGATAGGTGATAAATGAGGGCTCCCATTTGAATTTTTTGACCCTATTTCTAGCAGACCCCTAAATATATTCTATTGGTCTTCCAAATCCTAGTTACCCCATGAGCAGCCCACTTCTCTATGTAATTTGTGTGGGTCTGCAAATGTCTGAAGTAACAGTGGGGTGGGAAATTAAGACAATAGCACAGAAATGTTCAGTCCAGCTGTCTGGGAGGCAATGATGAAAGAGAGTGAGAGCAGCCAGAGAATGAGATCCCCTCACCCCCAAGTGGTGGACAAAGCACTGAACTCCAGAGTCAGGATAAGTCAACTGGGCACATCGGACAATGTGAAGTAAACCAAGGCATAAGCCTGCCCAAGATCTCAGTTCTTTAGGGTTCACCTTCACGAGGAAGGCTGATGACTAGTAAAATTCTTCTTTGGGTCCATGAAAGAATGAACAATGTCAAGTTCTGGCACCCTGTGTGTGCACAAAGTCTGGGAAGGGTTCCTAGAAGGTGGAATGGATTGGTGAGGCCCAACTTCTATTCCTTCTATGGAGGGGTCTGTCCCAAACTGCCCACTTTCTATTTTGCCTCTGCAGAGCTATGAAAAGGTATGCATTCTGAGGGCACACAGACATGTGCCAGCCTCCTGCCTCCATCTCACTCTCTGTGCATTGTGCAGCAGTTGTAATACTTCTCTGAACTGTTTCTTCACTCATGAGCAAGGATCATTACTATCTACCTTGAAAACACTGAACAAAAAGAGCTAGTGAGGGGCTGGAAAGATAGCTTAGTGGTTACAGCATTTGCCTGCAAAGCAGAAGGACCAGAGTTTGATTCCCCAGTACCCACATAAAGCCAGATGATACATGCATCTGGAGTTCATTTGCAATGGCTGGAGGCTCTGGTGTGGCCATTTCTCTCTCTCTCTCTCTCTCTCTCTCTCTCTCTCTCTCTCTCTCTCTCTCTCTCCCTCCCCCTCCCTCCCTCCTTCCCTCCCTCTTTGAAATAAATGAATAAATAAAATATTCAAAATAGTCTTTAAAAAAGAGCCAGTGAGTGACCAAAATTCAGTCTCAGGCCTGTGTGATTCTGAATTCCCAGCTCTCCCTGTGAAGGTTGAGATACAAATGTTCAGTGTCTGCCATGCAGGTTCTATCCACTCAGACACCCTGGATGAATAGAGAAGAAATGGATGAGGTTTGGGCATTGGTGAAGTCATGGATCCATTTGAGACTCTGCAGAAGCCTGTCCAAAAGAAATACTCATAAGGTTAGGTTGGCAGATCCCTCAAGTCCATCTGGACAGCCTGTCCATGGACCTCAAGTTTAAACCCCTTGGGAAAGATGGGTCTGAAGTGCTAGGAATTGGAACCTCACACTGGAAAGGGCATGTATGTGTCTACATCCCGGTAGATGCTTGCTTCTGTGGATGAGAGGGGGCGCCTGAAGGAGGCATGCACTCACCTTGAAGAAGCCCTTGCAGCCCTCGCAGGTGCGCACCCCATAGTGCTGGCAGGCTGCGTTGTCCCCGCACACAGCACACGTGCCCTCACCGGATGATGAGCTCCTGTTGGGTGGCGATGGCAGGCTGGGGCTCTCTCCTAGGAGGCTGGAGGCCGTAGGAGAGGCCGTGATGCCCAGCGGCGGGAAGGTCAGTGTGGCTGCCCTCTTGGTGAGCGGGAGCCCGTAGGGGTGGCTCTCAAGCGCCGCTGCTTGGCTGCCCGCAGCGGCTGCGGCTCCCAGAGGCAGGCTGAGCGCTGCGGCGGGGTCATAACCGAGGTGGTGGCCGCCGGCCGGGCTGGGCGCGGGCGGGTGCGGCGGTGAGGGCTTGAAGTGGAAGAGTGGGAAGCGCGCGCTGGCCACCGGCGGCACCGCCTTCATCTGCGGGTCCAGCAGCGGACCCGGCGGGAGGCAGCCGGGAGCCGAGGGCAGCGCGTCGTCCCACAGCGCCCCGGCCTGCGGGGGGAAACCCGGTGTGGTGGGGGTGGACGGTGGGGACTGCTTGAAGTACATGGAGGTGCTGGGCAGTACCTCGTCCTCCGGGCCCGAGGGAGGAGGAATGGACGGTTGTTGTTGCTGGTGATGGTGGTGGTGATGGTGATGATGGTGATGGTGGTGGTGGTAGCCAGGCGCGCGGCCCTCTTCCATCTTGATCAAAGGCCTTGGCCCGGAATGAGGCATTTGGTACAGACAGGAGGGTTTGAGTTCACAGCTGCTAGGGTAGCCCTCCATGAAGGTACTGAAGCTGGGCAGCGACGTCGTGGCGGTGGCCATGATCTCCGTGCTGCCTAGGTCCATGGTCAGCTTGGCATAGTCGGGGTTCATGATTTCCGTGGTGTATTCCGAGCCATACGTCTGTGCTGCATAAGTGGACCCTGGAGGCGAAGGGCTATACTGGGCTTGCACGCAGGGCATATCTGCAGGGATAGGGGGGAAAGGTCTCAGAAACCAGTTCACATTCCTTTTCCAGCTAATAGGCAGCGATGGATTCACTGCTCTGTAATCTGGGAAACAGAGAGGAAGTGACATTCTCTCCTGCTAGCACAGATTCGAAGCCCCATGCTTACTTTCTTCCTGTTAGGGAAGAAGGCAGAATCCCTGACTGACAAAGGGGCCACAGGGGGCCAGAACTTGGACTCCTGAGGATATGTGCATCCTTCTTTTTTCTCATTGCCCAGCTTTCCACTAGGTTGGGAATTGAATGTTTTCCCTCACAAGCCTAGAGATATTTTAAAAAATGGTTTTAAGTCCTAGAAATCAATAGATGTGGCCTTCTCACCATAGGCAGGACCAAAAGAAGGCCAGTGAATGTACACAGTTGGTTAATTTGGAGGGAAAGAGGTACTTACACACACACACACACACACACACACACACCAGAGAGAGAGAGAGAGAGAGAGAGAGAGAGAGAGAGAGAGAGAGAGAGAGAAGGAGGGAGGGAGGGAAGGAGGAAGAGAAGGAGGAAGGGAGGGAGGGAAGGAGGGAGGGAGGGAAGGAGGAAGGGAGAGATTTATAAACGTATGAGTTAGTCAAGATGTCCTGTGTGGGACTTACTGGCCAAGGGAGACAGTAACATGCTAACATTTTATGAGTGCCAACTGTAGCTGCCCACACACGTTGTGGTTGCTGTTTTCCACCTCCTTCCTATTTCCCCAGTTAGCAGCCTGCACAAACTGGACCCCCTGTTGATGACTTCAGCCAGCTAGGTGGTAAGGTGGGCACGTAGGCCCAGGAAATGAACTTGGGGGAGTTTGTACCATCTGCAAAGAAAAAGATCAGCTGCAACAACACACCCACCAAACTTTCACTCTGCTATACTGTGTGTGTGTTATGTGACACACACATACATATATATATATATATATATATATATATATATATATATATATATTCCAAATCTGACTAATAAGTTATGTCAGTGATTTTTTATGATAATAGTTAACAGTTCACATAATAAATAGGCGAGTTAATCTAGGTATTTTCTTAAGATGGAAGTTCCCTGCAAAAGAATAAAGCAATTTCTAATCAGGTTGAGTTTCTCTGCTGGTTTGACTAGTTTGAGCCCCCAAAGTAAGTGGTATCCAAGGTGTGTACTATTCAGAGAGGTTGAGCTGGCTGAGGAAGCCCTGAGTGATATTGGCTCCAGTGGATGACTTAGGTAATTATTTTCCTTCTTTATGGCTAAATCAAAGTGGTAAATGGCTAAATCCTGGGCAGTTTTTGGTGGTTGGTTTTTCTGAGCCAAAGGAAACCCAGGTACTTCACCTCTGCTGGGAGCAGATCCTGTGAAGGTGTGACTAATAGACAAGTGAGTACTGAGCATTTCCTTTGACATATTTCTCTTACCCACATTTCCAAATCTGATTGAGTCATGCGTGTATGGGATGAAATCTTGAGTTGAAAAAAGGTGATGAGGGCCTGTTGGAAGAAGCAGTTATGAGGAGAGGCCTGTTCAAGCCCATCTTCTTTTCAAGCAGGGCCTTAAAGAGCACAACTTGCAAGTTTGAAGTTAAAGGATTACTATCGTGATGTCCAGTTGTTGGCATGCAATGAAAGGTTAATTATTTAAAAGAAAGAATATGACCTGGTCTTTCTTTTCTCCTTTCTTTGCACCTCCTGGATGTCTCCCTTAGTCTCTTCTATCATTCTTCATTGTCACTTCCCACCCATTGCTCCATTTTGTGACTTTCTGCAGTTTCCAGCTGAGAGAAAAGCTTGCTGTAACTGTGTTTGAGTTATGCTCCTATCTCTGGTGCCTACACAGGCATGCCTTTAACAAGCTGGTGAAAGAGTGATACAAACCAAAACCGAGCTGCTTTCTTCTACCTAGCTTACATTTACACTATGGCTTCCAACTCGAATGTCTTTCCCTTTCCTCTGAAAAAGTCACCCAAATTTCAACCAACTTTTCACACCAAATTTCAGTCACCCAAATTTCTGGCACCCCCAGTAATTTTGATTGGATACAAGTAAAGAACATTTCCTGTTTCTCTAAGTGATTGCTTAACTGAAACACATATGCTGGATACAAAAGGAGGGCCAAAATTAAGGCACTAAAATACATAAAACACCCTACTCTATTAAAGTATTTGCACTTTTTAAAGGAAAAAATAATTTTGAGAAATGCAACGTTTAATCTGGCTGCTCCACTTGGTAACAACAGGGTGTGGTGCAAAGAAGAGCTTCGTGCCTGTAAGCCACCTGTGCTGTGAAATGCGGGGCCAGCAGTCACTATGTTGGTACTGGGCAAGCTGACCAGCCTGCCTGCTGGGTGTTGGTTTTTCCACCCATTTCCCCCTGCGCGGGAGGAATAAGGATGCCTGTCTTCAGACCTACCTGGAGGGTATCTTGCGCGCTGAATGGTGGGGCTGGGGGTTTCTCCAGCGGAGGCTGAGAGTGTAGGAGGCGGGGATGTCCGACTAGGCGAAGCTGTGGCAGTGCTGCCCCGCTCCGCTGAGGGTCCAGGCTGGGCCCCCGGGCTTGCTGGGCGGCGCTCTCCCACAGTGGGCTCTACAACAGAGAGAGAGAGAGAGAGAGAGAGAGAGAGAGAGAGAGAGAGAGAGAGAGAGAGAGAGAGAGAGAGAGAGAGAGAGA
>PVHP010007057.1:0-14933 GCA_004024765.1 Zapus hudsonius | reverse complement strand
GTGCTTAGGGGTCACGTTGTCCCTGGACAAGAAGCAGGACGTGGGCTTGGGGGAAGCTTAGGGAAAACTGTTTATACCCACTGTCAGGCTAAAAGCTCCGTAGCCTGTTCTCGTCCAGAAAAGAATCTAAAGACACCCCCAGTAGGCACTGAGCTTGCAAGGTTGGAGAAACCAGGAAAAACAAATGGAGAACATTTGAGGAACAAGTTCAGCCCAAACTAGGCGGGGGGGGGGTCAGTGAATGTGCACGAGCGGAAAATAGCCATTTTCCAACTCCGCCCGCTCCCACCCCTCAAATACAAATTTTACACGTTGCATAGGAAATGCACGAGGTCCGAAACGAATGCATGAATGCCCGGAGGAATTAAAAAAGTCTACGCTTTTCATTCTAAATGCTAATGGACCTTCGCTTCTATTAGCCGCGAGTTTCGGGGGCCAGGGGTCAGGCAAACAAAAGGACACATGGCAAAAAGGCCTGCGCCATCAGGCTGGCAGGCGACATTCGCGCCTATGGTCGGGCAAAGGAAGGTCCTGGGCACTCAGCGGGCGGCGTCCCTAAGGGTGGGCAGCATCCAGGCTCCAAGCCACCGGGTGGCTCAGAGGGGGGTACATTCCGGAGGGTGCTTAGCGCGGCTCCGGGGCGAACATCCCGGCACAAACATCCCGGCACACATCCCTGCTAAACTTTGTAACTGAAAGCTCCTCCTGGCTGGCCTGGAGGTGACATAAGGCTGCCCCAAACTCCGGCCTACAGCGCCCTCTTTGCTTCGGGTGGGCACAGTTCAAAGGGTAGGAGTTTGGACTGGGAAAACCCTACCCCTAAACCAACATCAAAACCTTCCTGTGCGTGCACTGGTCCCTAGGGTCGTGTAAATTTCATCTCCCGCCATTCCTACGCCGGGAGTTTGCTGGCAGAAAGAAGAAAAGGGGTTCAACCCTCCCACCAAGCCTGGGAAACCCTAGATGGCCTGGAAAAGAGGGATTCCTTGGCCACCCCCAACCCGAGGTAGGAAAGCTTGCGCTCCCTATAGCGCTGGTACAAGTGGACATTTATTTCCATGGCTGTAGCTTGTGCTTCTGGTCTCTCCCTCGTGCATCTTTAGTGGTGGTCTCCAGCACCCCACCCTTTCTCCTGTGGGTGCCCTTATTCTCGCCCCTCCCCCTGGGAGGCTTTCTAAGCAGAGTCTTTCTCTAAGGGTCGCGCCCCCCCCCAAGGTAGTAGTTGCTCCACAGCACCTAGCGTTCTCAGGAGGGTTGTGCCACCCTTTCTCCAGCCCAGCGGAGCGTCCCACCGTTTTCTCCGCCCCCCAACCAGCCGGTTACCTAGGCAAAGCCTCAGCGCCTGGAAACACGTTCTGCTTCTCCCGCTCGCGGCCCCGGGCCGGGAGCACAGAGCCTCGAGGTTGTAAATTAGGAAGAAATAACTACCTCTGTCAAAGCCCCTTTCTTTCTTGGGGACAGACGGAGGGAACACCCCCGTGTTCCCCTCCCCGTGGTGAAGTGTGTGGAGGAAACCGTGAAGCGCACCATTGTGGCCCGGCTCCTCCGCTCCTCCGCGGAGTTTCCAGTCCTGGGGAGCGGGGGCGGAGGCTGGGCGGGGGCCAGCGGGGTGGAAGAGACACCCGTCCGAAAGGGAAAGACAGAGATTCTCAGAAAGACCCGGAGAGCCGAGACAGGCAAACCGCGGTAGAGAGCCAGGTGTGGAGGTTGCGGTGGCCTGGGGACTCTCGGACACCGCCATTCACATTAGGCGCATCTTGTTTAGCGATAGAAGGGGTGGAGTAAAGCCATTTCATTCATTGTGCGCAGGATGCCCATTGGGCTGTTTTTCTTTGCCCAACTCAGTTCTATAAAAACATTTTCCCGTTTCTCGGAGAAGATTGGATTGATGAGGGAATGTCTGCCCGAACAGCACTCATGTTCCTCTCTCCGGCACCCCAAGGCCTTGGGATAACAGCGCGACATTACTGATTACCAAACTCCTCGCTGCTCTTCCCTAGGGAGATGCGGTCACATAAACAAAAGGCCACCTCCAAGAACGTTCGTGGAAATCAAAGGACCAGAGCTCATGAGCTCCCTCATGACGAACAGAAGCTTCCAACAGGTTCGAGAAGTGCCTGTGAAAGCCAGTCTCTGCAGGCTGCGCTGGCCCGCCCCTCTCCTTTCACGACCTAGAACTTTCATTTCTACTGAAGCACTCAGAGCAACTTCTCTGGAAGCGGAGTTCCGTCAGAGAAAAGTAACACATGCTTTCCGCACACCCAGCCAAGGCCTGGAGGACAGGGACGCCGTCCCCACGCGTGTCGGGGCGCGGGTGTAGCCAATTACACCCTATTACCTCCGTCGGGGAAAGTGTAAACCAGCAAGTCGGCGACGCCAGACAGACGTGCCTAGTGGAGCCCCAGGCTCATTTCAATACAATAAGCCACATTCCTACAATTACACCCTCTTTCCTGAGATCTCCCACCGTCTGGGCAAACTCTGGCCGCTTCCACCCAGCCCGCTTCCCTCCTGAGAGCTTTCTCCCAGACAACCAGCTCCATTCCCCCATTAGGCACATTCACTTGGACCCACCAGAGTCCCCATTTTCTTTCCCACTTAAAAGGCAGGAAAATTACTGCCGTTCATCATCGGGGTTGCAACTCCCTGCTGTTGCCGCCGCCGCCGCCGAGAGCATCTTTACCATGACAACTAGAGCCGAAATACCCTGAATTACATCGCCGGAGCCGCTCCTCGCACAGATCCCTGTCCTCCTCTTTGTTAAAGGATTTCTGCCTCTTGGGGTGGGGAGAGGAATCCCACAAGCTCCTGAGTCCCTGCGGGCCAGCTACAGGGGAAAAGTTTTAGATCAGAAGCCACGGGCTGCTGGACGAGAGAAGCCGGGACGGGGCGGCGAGCAGGGAGACCCCCACACTCAAAGTTGTCAATTTCAGAAGCGACGCTTCCCGAGCGCGCCAACTTTTAAGCAAGTCCCCTTTATTAACAGGGTAAATCCCATACATACGTACTTGAGTGCTGTGGCGGTTCCGTCTTTAGAGCGAGTTTCTAGAGAGCTGCCCCGAAATCTGGACTTGGGGGGGAGTCACAGCTGTTGTCCCGGAAAAGCTGCGGTGTACAAGCACCAGCCCAGCGGCTCCCGGAGGCGGCTGGCGGCTGGGGGATGCTGCGATCCCAACTCATGGGAGAGCGCCGCTGCCGAGAGGTTTCGCCGGCGTCCAGTCTCCGGCCGCGACCAGGGGGGGGTAAGGATGCCGCCGCCGTTCCCACCTCCGCGGCCGCCGCCGGCGCTGTCAGCGTCGCCAAGTGAGCCCAGGAGGGGCGTCCGGCTGCGGCGCCGCGCTGCACCGGCGAGGGCGCAGGGCGAGAGGGGTGTGAGCGCGCGGGAGAGTGGAGTGTGTGTGCGGAGCGTGCGAGCGCGCGTGTCCGTGTGTGCAAGTGGAGGAGCGGGTGTGAGCGTGTCTGTGTGTGGGGAGCGGAGGAGGAGCAGGAGCTGGAGGGGTGGGGGGCGGGAGGCAGGAGACTCCGCTCTCCCGGCTGCGCGATCGCTCGCTCTCTCGGCACGTCATTTATGCCACAGGAGCCCTAGCGGCCTCTCCATAGAGTGCCTGGAATGTGAGACGTCAATGTGACGCCATGGGACGCTACGTCACCCTCCTCCTCCCTCCCCTGGCCCAGCCGGTTCCGTGTGAGCGAGGGTGTGTGTGCGCGCGCGCGTGTGCGCGTGTGTGTGTGTGCGCGCGTGTGTGTGCGCTACTGCGCGCGCACGCGTCCCCTGGCCATGCTCACTCCGCACAATGGAAACTGCGCGGAGCTGCCGGCCCAGCCCCGGGGCTTGTCAGACCCACGCTGCCAACCCTTGGCATCCGTGTGGTTCGCCGGGGCGCGTGTCTCCGGGAGGGTGCAGCGCCTGCCCGCGGGTCAGGCGGGACCGCCCAGCTGTCAGGCTCGGGTGGAGCCCGGTTGGAGGAGCGCTCCTGGCGCGCCTCCGAGGCTGCCCCAGGCGTGGAGCCAGGGCGAGGGGGTAAGAGAGAGGACAGCTCTTCCGAAAGGGAAGGTTCCGCCAGCCAGCTTCTCCGAGTGACCTGGCAGCGGGTACTTGAAAAGGAGGCTGGCACCAACACGAAGACTCCCCGAGGTGCGGCTGCGCTTTCCTCTCGCCATGGTTCTAAGGCTGTTTACTTCTCTCTGATCCTCTGCGCCTAGGCTAACTTGCCTCCTCCTTTTCTTCCCATCAGTTGCCGGTGCGTGTTTCTCACAGGGTTACAGCCGGCTTCAGGGGCAAGCTTTCGGTTCTTTACACTTATTGTGTGGGGCTCCTAACTGGACGCATTATGACCCCATGTAGTGCACATCCATCACCTGCGCGTTCTGCGCCAGAAACTCCTTAATATGTATAAAACAACACACACGTGTTGAACAGCTGAACGAGTCTATTGCAAATCACCTTCCCCCCAGCCGTGTGTCAGACATGGAACTCGCACTTTCACTTTTTTTTGATATGTGTAGACGCCTTCTCTCATCTCTCAAAGAAACATTTCAAAATCAATCAACAGGATTTATTAGTCCATCTCTAGGGGACTTGCTGTGATCTCCTGGGATACATGTGTCTTCACGGTGTGCCGCAAGCCTGGGCGAAGGAGAGCAATTTCTTCTTGGAAATGTATCTGTTAGTTCGTTGCTGAAAACAAAACAAACATGTATCCGAGTTAAGCACTCTTAGTCCCGAAGGTTGCAGCTAAGCGAAAGCAAACGCTCGCAGAAATATATTTTTGAGAAGAAAATATGAGAGTGAAACAACGAAGACACACATGGTCCCTAAGGAGACTGCCTGAGTCACAGTGGTATTTTTCTCAGACCTGTCTGCGTGTTGTAGAATTTGGGTGTGTGTGGGGGGCGGGGGGCTGAGGATCCCACTGTGGATAACACATGTTTCAGAATCGAAGAAGGTTCGAGCTAGGACCAGAAGCTAGAAAACAAAACTGCAAGTGCATCTATCATGTGTATTTTTCTTGGTCTCCACTTCCACTTCGGGCGGGCAGGCTGGTGGGCGGATGGATGCCCCGAAGGACGGAGCCCCGGCGCGGCCAGCGGCAGGTTCCCATCCAGTCTCCCTAGGCAGGAAAGCAGGCAGGCAGGAGGGCGCTGCTACATTGTATCCATTCAGAGGCTGGAGGGTGGGGGGAGCAGGACCTGGAGCCGCGCGGCGCTGACGCACGCGAGGCGCGTGATTGACGCAGGCGATGTTACTAAATTGGGCGTCTGGCCGGGCCCAGCCGGCGGCGCGCGCCGCAGATAGCGGAGTAGGTTCCCCCGTCCCTCCCCCCGCCCCTCTCCATTCAGCGCCGCGCGGGGTGGGCGGGGCCGAGACGCGCGGTGGGCGGAGCCAGAGCGCGGGCTGGGCGGGGCCTGGGGCGGGGCGGGGCGCGCGCGGCCGCGCAGGGATCCGGCCGAACCAAATATAGACGAGTTCGGGCTATTTTTAGCGGGCTTCGGGCGCGAGCGCGCCGCGCGGGGCAGCCGGTGGGGGAAGCGCCCTGACCCCTCCCGGAGTCGCCATCTTGGACTCGGTTCGACCCCGTCGGGTGACCCGCCGGCGACGCTGGGCCGGGAGGAGCGAGTGGGTGTGAGCGCGCGGGAGCGGGTCGCGCGGGCCCAGGAGGCCGAGCGGGATCTGCGCGTGCGCGTCGGGGCGGGTCGGGTCGGGCGAGGGGACGGTGATCCCCGCTCCCCTCCCTCCCAGGCCCCGCGGTCCCGCCACCGGGCCTCCCGGCCAGCCCCCGGGTCCCGTGGGGGCGGAGCCGCCCGCGGCCACCACTTCCTGAGAGCCGGGGATACCCCTCCCGGACGTCACGGAGGAGCCGGGGCGGCTGCGGAGGCCCGGGGCTCATCCAGCGCTTGCATCATGGGTGCAGCCTGCAGCTGCTCGGCTCCTGGGTGCCAACCCCCTCCCCTGTTGAGTAACTGCTTTGTGAACTGAAAATACCATGACGGACCTGAGCGATCACCAGCTCCAGACCTCAAAGAAAGTGAAGCTGTCAGGCAAGGAGAGGGAGACTCCCCCAGCCGGCTGCCGTGGTATCTGGTGGGTGGGTGTGCGGAGAAGCACTTGACAGTTTCCACGTATTGCTTCTTGCCTAACTCTTCACCCTCAAGAAGGTTTAAAAATACTTTTATTTCCATGCTGTTAAAAAAATCTTTTTCATCTGTGCTCTGCACCCCACCCATTCTTCTCCCCCCCACCAGCTTAAAATTTCACTCAGAACTGGAATCACTGGAAGCAGTAACCCTAAAATTAGGTTCCGTTTTTTAGGAAACATGACATCTTGACGGATTTATAGAGTACGTTCCATTTTCTAACTGTTAATATGCAAAAGGGCCTTGCTCACTCAGGATTTGTTAGAAAGCCATGTGGACCTTGGGTTCACAGGAATCGAGCTCCCTCAGAGAGTTTCAAACCAGGATCCTGAGTTTGAGGTGGACCCTCACCTTGGTGCTCTAAGCAGAGACAAAACATTGGCCCAGTTTACCAAATCCCTGATGCCTCTTGCGTTGAGTGGTTGGTAACAACAAATACAAACTTTATAGAGCTTGAAAAAGGGACCTCTCTAACTGGTAGCTCTGGAGTGGTCGGGACTTGCATTAATAAAAATAGTGCTGTGTTGTTGGTGGTGGGGCATTGATAACCAGAATCCTAGTTTACCTAAAACAAACAACAACAACAACAAAACTGGATCCTGGCTGAAAATGTCCAGGAAAAAGATTCCCTTTGGGCTTGCTCTCAACCTCTGTCTTGGCTAGTTCTGTGCTTCCCTCCTCTTTTGCTTCTGGTCATTCAGGTCACCAATCTCCATGACTGTTCTTCTGGGTTGAGCCAGTTCACTGCTCTGGCTCTTCCAAGTAGGAAGCTGGCTCACCATTGGAGAGTTTTCAGTGGTCACTTATAACTGGCAACTTTTTAAAATTCAGAGACAGGCTCTCTTACAAACGAAGGCATCATCCTTTTATGCTTAATTGAAGGTCCCGAAATATGTGCTATTCTCCCCAATGATCCAAAAGGAATTAATTTAACTATTTTATACATTCATATCTAATTCCTCTCTGCATTTAAAATGTCCATTTTATTGGAAATACGATATAATATTGATATAATGTTCTAGGATGCTTCTGAAACGACTAGTAATCTAGATAACTTTGATGGTGATATTTTTAACTGAAGTCTGGTGCTTTGTATAGTTAAATCTCTAATTTTGAGAAATCCAGCAGAATAAGACTACCTTAATCTGTGGCCTAATGAGCGCATTCCCATTTGGTCCTTTTTCTAGAAAAAGGACACACATGTATGTGTGTATGTTCTAGTTGACACACACAAAGTAAATCCAGCAGTTTCTGAACCTGACTTAGGCATCCAGAATAACTGTAGTGATTTTCCATCTGACCTGTTCTTCCTTATCAATTCTATCATTGCCATTTTAGTGTTGCTAAAATATACCTTTTGTCCTGTCAGCCTTGGGAGTCTTCAGCAGCTACATTTTTGTAGCCTCTTATGTCCACAGAATCCCTCTGTCCTAGGCAAACAGGTGCCCACACATCCATCCACTCTCCCACATTCCTTCATGGTTTTCTTTTTTATGGCATTCCCCTCTTTCCCTTCTCCACTTACTGTGAAACTCTAGGAGAACCCAGACTGTTGTCTAGTCTTTCAGAAGATTCTTACTTTCATGCCTTCTTTTTATTTTCCTTTGTCCATAAACTGTCAGCTTTAGAAACATGCCTCACACCTCTCTGCATCTCTGTGCCTCTAAGCATGTTCAGCACAGATAGTAAATAACCATAAACTATGCCCCATCTAACGAATACACATAAGCGGCTGTTAGATGTAGCAGGCATGCGGACTAGAATGTTTTTGGCATGAGTGGACGTTCCTGAGGTCACACATTGGCTATTTTCTTTACCTGAACTTTTCATATTTCTGATTGAACATGCCTTGTCAAGGTGCATGCCAGAAGCACAGACAACTGCGTAGTGATACGAGGAAATGGCAGTTTGGCTTGTTGCGTAGGCAGGTTTGCTCTGATCTTTTTTTTTTTCTTTTTCTGGCAGACTTTTGGTTTGACTCTTGCTCTGACTTCTTCCTCTTTGCCTGCACTTTCTCTGAAGCCGTTTTTTCCCTCAACAATGAACTGAATGCTATAGCCTAGGAAGTGCTGCTATCATCTTTGGGAAAAATGTTTTAGTGTTTAAAAAATTGGGACCTATGATGTTTCTGTAGAGACAGATATATGCAAATATCCTTGAATTTCTTAGCTTTTCAAAACATATTTGTAGACCTGTATGCTATCTTCTATACAGAGGTGATGAGAGGTACAGGATTTGGGGTTTATGATTTGTTAGACATAGTGTAGATATGTGATTTAGAACATTAAATTTTACTTTAACAAGGAAAAGACAATGTTATAGATCAGGAAAGACATAGAAAATTTTAGTAAAACTGTTCAAGACTTAGGTGGAAAAATTATCTAATCGTGTAAGTGCTAATAATCTATAATCTCATTTATGTTTTCCTATTCATTAGCAATCATAATAAGATGGGTTTGCAGTTTTGTTAAAAAGACAGTTTATTCCTTAGTCATACTTTCCTCAGCCACTGGTAACTCTGGAAGGCCACAATAATTTGGATAGGAAAATCTATTGAGCATGTGTGATAAATAAATTTAGGTTATTTTATGTTTATGAAATAAAATCTGCATTTTAGCTCAAATTGCTGAAGTAAATACTTCTTTCTAAATATAGTTGTATAACTCTTGCCCATTATCCCTCCTCTGCAAAAAATTCTCCTCATGTGTGCAAGTTCATTTCCTTCAGATATTCTCCAAGACAGAGAGGCTGTGTGTCACAGAGCTCTTGACTGTTTTTCAGAGGTCTGGGCTGTCATGAAGCTGCTCAGTCTTGGGTAATCAATATCACCATCTGCACAATGATAGTGTTGGGATTTCTTTATAATCTTTCAAGTTCTAAAGTTGGGTATTTCAGGCCAGTTAGATACTGTGAGTCATGGGTCAGCTCTGCCTTGGTCTTCTAAGTCACCACCTGATTCTGTGGCCAGGAGATTCATGAACTTGTATGCAAACTGTGCTTTTCATAGTACTGTTATATTGAAAGTAATATCTTATTGAACTGCTTTGGCTTCCATGACAATTAACTCCAACCAGCCAGTGAGTAGGATCTCAGTGGCTTCAGAGAGTTAATATATTGCCTGCATCACAGCCCTTTCCTGTCCGTAAAGTAGAAATGAGCAGAAACCTGCATAGTCCAAAAGTCAGTATATATTTAGCTTTGGAATTTGCCTTTGAACATTCATCTGAATATGGATGAATCACAAATTGACTTCATACAAATTAGCAAACTTTCTTGGAGCTGATTCTGTTGTTTGCTCTTCTTAGTTCCTTTCTGATCCTCTCTACATGCTGGGCATAAGCAGTTCCTCAAGAGTAGCCACCCTCCCAGGCAAAGCTGTCCTTTGGGTTTCTCTTAGAGGAGGCCTGATGATGGTGGCGGTCGTGTGTCTTTCAGCTCCTATCCAAGTGAACACAGAGAAAGTGAAATAGAAAGGCAGGCCACAAGGAAGTAACAAGAAGGTATTACACCGAAGAAATGTTGGCAGAGCAATGAGGAAGAGTACAGTAAATGCTGTTTGCAAATTTGCTAGTTTTTATAATTGGAGTCATATTTTGGATAAGATAGGCATTGGAAAGTATCTTAATTTTAGCAGAGTATAGGTTTATGCATTATCTAAAGTTTGGATAACAAGGCACAGTTTGTCCATTAATTTAGGGTTATTTTTAAAAGCCTGTTCTACATATTTAGGTATCTGGTTTCCTACTTAGATCATGTAATTAGTAACTGGTTTTGATTTTTTTACCATAATATATTTTCCAGTATTTATTCCTCATGTTTATAGTTCAGTACTGGAAAAATTCTTCCCTGACATCTGTTCTGAACTAGTTCCCTTTTCCAGTTATGTTTTCCTGTTTTATCAATTGTGCTAAGGAGAATAGAAAGTCATATTTTAAAGATTTCTGCTATAAAAATTGAAATAACCTCCTTCATTTTTTCCAATTTCTTGAAACAATTCTCATTTTAAATTCACTTGTTAAGTCACTATCTCAAAAATGGGAAAAAATGGATAAAAATCTATTTACCATAGTTCCATAGGATCTTATAGTTGTGAATTTGACTTTTTAATGACTTTTTTTGAACTTTTTTTTTGAGAGGAGCTAATCTTAAACTCTTTTAAAATGTCTTTTAGTTTCAGTTGTCTTGAACCTTTGTACTTTTTGAGATGAGTTTGCTGAGCCCTTAGACCAGGTATTCATGCAGGAGTGCTGCGAAACACCTGATACACATGTGTAGCCAGGTTTCAGGAAGCTTATTCAGAAATTCTATTATTTAACCCTTAACAGCTTTGTGGCATTATTAGCTTTTTAAAAAAATATTTGTGTGTGCATGTTGCTGCAAATGAATGTCAGATGCTTGCGCCACATTTTACGTGTGTGGCTAGGGAATCAAACCTGGATGGGCAGGCTTTGCAAGCAAGCACCTTTAACATTTGAGTCATTCCCAGCCCACTTGTGAGCTTTCTGAGGTAGTTTACTCAAGGCTGAGACATAAGAGAAGCACAGAGAAAGCCTTCATTATGCCATTGTGCTGCTGTGACTGCACTGCCCTCTATACCACTACAGCTAGCCCGCAGAGACTCCTCACCAGTTCACAATGCTGGGACATCTGTCTGCCGGTGAACTCAGAACCAACTCCTGTGTGCACAGGGATTGTTGCTCCACCTCCCAGGCCTGGGGAATTAATCTCTGGCTTAGCTCAGTTTTGATGTGTCACTTTCTATGGTGCTTGCCACAAGGTTGTGCTCTCTTCTTCTCTGATCCTGTCCTTGGTGTATGAGATCTATTCTTCCATGACTTTACACTTGCAGTTACCATCTTTCCAGGGGTAACTCTCACTGTGCCTTCTGTCTCTGAAAGCTGTTCTTCAGGCCCTCTAAGTCACTTGTCAGTATGCCACACATATAGACTTTTAACTAGATCTTTGAACTATATAGCTTCGTCACATATTTAAACATTTTCAGACTTAATTTTTGAAAAAGGTGATATATTCACATGATGCAAAAACAAAACATTTAGAAATGAAAAGTTTCTATCCCTACCTTCTATCTACTGAATAACATCCTACTTAAGATATTAATTAATTTATTCATTAACTTATTTGAGACAGGGTCTCACACTATAGTCCAGGCAGGCCTGGCCCAGATTTTTGGATAGACTTTCTTGAACTGTGGCAATCCTGCTTCAGTCTCCCAAGTGCTGAGTGCTGAGACAACACACATACACCACCATGCCCATCCTTCCCAGAGTTTAAATGCATTTCCAAGGCAGTGCAAATATCACCTCAGTTTTCCTCCCCTTTCCTATACATACGGGAGCATTGCTATATTGTTCTGCCTTTTATACCTAACAATGTATCTTGGAGCTCATTCCACAATGGAAAACATCCAACATAAGTTTCACTTAATATTGTTTCTTAGAGACCTTTTCCACTTCACTTTGTGAATGTATTAGCATTTATTTAACAAGTCCCACAGTGATGGGCATTTGGGAAGTTTTCAGTCTTTTGCTGTTATAGGTAAATGCTGCAATAAATGCTTATGTTATATAGATGATTTTATACTTATGCAGATATATTTGGAGGATAAATTCCTAGAAGTAAGATTGCTGGGCCAAAGAGTAAATATCACAGTAGACTGATAAGCAATGCCAAATTAACCTGCTTAGGGTTGTAAAATTTACACCCCACCAGAAATACAGGCGAATGCCTGATTACTCATATTCTTGCCAATGAAATGCATTATTTAACCTTTGGATTTTTTTTTTCTAGTCTAGTAGGTGAAAACTGTTACTGTGGTTTTAATTTCTGTTTCCCTTATGAGTAAGTGTGAATATCTTTTCATAAATTTAAGTATATTTAAGGGCTCTTTCTATTTCCTCTTTTGTGAAGTATCTCTTAGACCCTTTGCATATCTTTTGGTAGGGGAGGTGGTTAAAAAATGCTTTGCAGTTGCTGTTTATAATATGGAGACTTGCCCTATATAATGTGAGTTGCAGCATGTTTCCCCTAGTTTGTCATCTATATAGCTTTGCTTATGATCTTATTGTTCTGTAAATCTTTTATATAGTTAAATTTGTCACTTTATTTTTATGGCTTCTAGATTTTGTCAGAAAAACCCACTCCACTCCAAGTCTATGAAAGACTTCTATATTTTTATATATTAAGCTGTTATTTTATTTATTTGCACCTATGTGCATATGAATGGGCACACCCAGGTCTCTTGACACTCACTGCAAACAAATGCCTTTCTGGCTTTATGTGAGTGGCTGGGGAATTCAACCCTGGCTGGCAGACTTTGCAAGCAAACGCCTTTATCTGCTGAGCCATATCTCCAGCCCCCAATTATATTGTTTAGGTTTCTGTTTTTGTTTGTTTTATAAAGGAGGGAGGGAGGGAGAGAGAGAAGGAGAGAGAGAATGAGAGAGAGAGAGAGAGAGAGAGAGATGGAGATATGCTAGGAGCTGTTGCCACTGCCAACGAATTCTAGACACATGTGCCTCTTTGTACATCTGGTTTTATGTGGGAACTGGGAAATTGAACCCAGGCTGGTAGGCATTGTAAGCAAGTGCCTTTCACCACTGAGCAATCTTTCCAGCCCAGTGAAAGGCTTCTTTCATGGTTTTTCCTACTTTTGTTATTAGTATTTTAGGTTCAAATATTTTGTGATTTTTTTTTTTTTTGGTATGTAGTATGGATTAGGTCCAACTTAATTTTTTTCCAAATGGCTACTCAGTTGTCTCAGCACCCTTTGTGAATAGTCTGCTTCTCTACTGTTCTCTTCTTACCCCAAACAAGCTGCTTCGTGTGCTTTTTCTCACACCTTCTTTGTTGTGACTAAATCTGAATACAGCGCTGTCCTCCTTTCCATAGAACAGCTCCCGCAGGGTCAAGGATGGCTTCCACCATGCTGCCTCTGCTTTCCTCCGAAGCACCAGCAGCCTGGCAGTTGATAACTAAACACAGGCATTCTTGGGAGGTAGAAATTGGTTAAAAAGGAATCCTAAGTGCAATGGGGCTCCTCAACAAGAGGTGCCCCTGGCTCTCTCTGCTCACTGCCACCCAGCTTCTCTTCCACTCCGGAGACTCCAGCTTGGGTCGCTTCTCTTCATTCAGATTCTTCTCATCTGCCGTATGGTGTATTGCCTTCTGTACTTACCAGCAGGAACCACAGTGGGCCAAAAAGTGCTCGAGTCTTCACCCCCAGAACCTTAAAAATCATATTTATTTATTTATCTGAGAGAAAGAGAGAATGGGACAGAGAGACCTAAAATGGGCATGCCAGGGCCTGTAGCTATTGCAAACAAACTCCAGAAACATGCGCCACTTTGCGCATCTGGCTTTACGTGGGCTCTGGGCAATTAAACCCTGATCCTTGGGCTTTGCAGGCAAGGGCCTTAACTGCTGAATGTCTCCAGCCCCAGAACCCTTAAGAAAAACTGGGAATGTGATTGCAGATGAATAGTTATTTCAGAAACATAGCCTCTCACTCGAACCATAAGCAGATTTTTTTTTCTTTTCCAATTTATAGAACCAGCCTTGTCCTACCAAGAGAGACTGTCCAAGCAGCTAGAACCAGAATTCACTCATCTGTCCCTCCTTTGAGTGTTCCTTCTTAAAAGACTTCCTTCCACTTTGAACCACCGCCCCAGGTCATCTAACCTGTTCTTTATTATTGAAGCTTACTTTTTTTTTTTTTTTGGTTTATTCTGTTTCTTATCTCTGCTTTCAGACTTTCTCTAGATTGATGCTTGTAGTATATATTCTGCCCAGTACCAGTTCAACTTAGTCATTTTGGTTAAATATACTTTAGTGGAAAGCAAACTGTTAACTGGAAAAGTTGATTTAAACAATGATTTGATCAGCAATGCATATTTTGAGCTGGGAAGATGGCTCAGTGGTTAAAAGCACTTGCTTGCAAAGTTCATTCTCTCTCTCTATGCTGGCAAATAAATAAAGATATTTTTAAAAAAATGAATAACTTAAGTTCTTAGGTTTTGAGTAGTACCAGTGCTCTTTGGGAGTGATCAAATATTTTTGGCTCATTTTCTAGGCATTGTTCTAATTTTTATTTTAACTTTATTTATTTAATTTTATTTATGTTAACAGCCACAGCAGCATGTTGTTGCTTATAACAGAAAGTTAAAGTGAGCCAGTCATCAGTCAGAGAAGAGTTGGGTAAGAGTGATCTTAACGGAAAGGTAGCAAGAGGCTGGTTGGAACAATCAAAACATCTAGCGGGGAGATAAGAAAGAACATGTTTGCCTTCTTCTCTTTTCCTTCATTAAGAAGGTCATTCTTGTGCAGTACAGGACACTCAGAAATAAGTAGATAAGGAAGAGAAGGACAAAAAAGCCCTCTGAGTTAGTTCACCGTAAATAACCCTTCTCTAGCATTTAAAATGCTTTCTGGGCCATAACTCTGCTTACTGGGTTTCTTAAGCATCTCTAAGTATTCTTTGGTCACTTTTGTCCAAGACTGAGTTTTGGTTCCTTTTTGTACACTGTGGGCTAGTCCAAGTCTTATTAGGAATACACTGCCACTCTCTTCCCTTTTTTTTAAAAAATATAAATTTATTGTCCATAATGAGTTACATTATTTAGTGGGCAAACCATGAGTTGTTATCCCAAATTCCCCAATTCCCCCCCTCCCCATCCCTGATCAGTTGGATATCCTCCTCCGTGGGCTGTCTGTATTAGTCCTTGTGGCAAGGGATCCTGGATATCCTAGTACTCAGCCTGGTCTTCCTGGCCCAAGTGTGT